>SNQJ01S0066047.1:157063-167136 GCA_010110895.2 Picea sitchensis
CAATAATCAACGCTCTACTTAGAACTTCTAGTACACCCTTGTGAGGGATCTCTAGAGTCTCATCTCTTAAGGCTTCAGTGTGCCATTTTGTGGGCTTCTAGTGCACCCTTCTCAGGGCTCTCCAATGCATCAATGCGCCAGCTCCACATAAGTTCTTAGTGCACCATCTCCAACGTCATCTCAAGCATATTGTTGGTAGGGATTCCAGAGAGCCCTCTCCATACCTTAGATATGGGTGGATGAAAAACATGCCACTTCATAGATATCCATCTGCAGAAGATTCAAACTCTAATTTTTCTACACCAATTCGATATCTATCTCTCTCTTCATGAGTTACTTATCTTGCAACAACGGCGAGAGCTCTAGCCCATATGCAACTCGACACACACTTCCAATTTCCAAAATTTTCAAGGAAAATGAATAGAGAGACTGTCGATTCTTGGATCCATAGTCTCTCCACCTACTTCAAGACCTATTCAGAGATGGACATCTTGCAATTAGAAGGAATTGCACAATCCTGATGGGACACACAATTTGAAGAGTGTGAATTGGCCATCGTTTTAGCCCAACAACTACATCGTTCAAGACCTATTTAGAGATGGACATCTTCAAATTAGAAGGAATTGCACAATCCTGATGAGACACACAATTCGAAAAGTGTGAATTGGTCATCGAGATCAGCAATCCAACAACTACATCGTCTGCATGCATTACTTCTTGGGACAGATTTTGTTAGGATTTATGAGACCACTTCTATCCCCTAGGTATCACCTCAACCTCTTTGCAAAATGGTTGCAGCTATGACAACTCTCTAATCAATTAGTACATAGCTACATCGATGCCTTCTGTAACTTGTGCATCCAGTTGCACATTTATAATCCAGAATACGTACTAATTGTCAAATTTAATTCAGGTTTACTACCGATTCTTCATCTCAAAGTTGATTTATTTGAGATTCTTTCCTTGGACAAGTCCTTCCTCAGGGCCTTGCTCATGGAATGCAAAATGTCTCCTTGAATCCACTCTCCTCAAACCAAATATGTGCCTTCAAATGTTGGCCCTTCTACTACTACCCCTACCTCGCTTTCTTCACATTAAAGGTGGCATTGGTAGTAAAATGCCTCCCAAAAAAATTCTATTGGAATACATCATTGGTATCCCTTCAGAGACACAACAATGACACATATTATTTTTTTTGCAACAAAGAAAGACATATTCAACAATCTTGTTGGGTTGCCACTCTCTTTTCAATTTTCAATCTATTCAATTGGCTCCAGTATTAGTTTACTCCAAAGCATATTTTGTTCAGAAAAGTATCTTTTCAACATGTCACATGCCATCATATAAACATGGTGTCAATGATAGGGATATATTAAAGCTACGACGACTTTCATAAAAAAAGATCTACAAAATGTTGCAAGCATAGGCATGGTGCTTCTATTCATCAACGCACATGGAATGACAGTCACATATGTTAAAAAAATTGGGGATAAATACAAGTCACAAATATAGGTGTCTATCACCAACGAACTCTATAACCAATATACTCTACTTTATAACCATCACACTCTAGTTTATCATTCCTTCGAAGTTTTGTTTTGGGTTTCATCCCATTGTTCCCTCAAAGATACCCATTATTTTCTCTCCTTCTGGGCCTGCACATAAGAAACATGAACAACAATAAGTTCAACTTTTTACCAACACATTATCTCAGTGCCATACTTAGATAGCAGCTGCATTGCAAATAACACAAGAGCATGCTAAACAGAGAGGCTTTGAAGTGCAAATGTCCTCATTTGCTGGCGGAAGCAGGGATGCTCCCTGCTTCTAGATCTAAACAGGGAGGGATCCTTCTCCACTCAACATGAGAGAGTTTAGAAGGTAGTCAATTATTTATATTATAATTATCTCTCGCGAGTGATGTTGAGTAGGGCGCTACACAATAAAATGATTAGTATGTTCATATTAGCATTAGCTAGTTCTTTTGTAAAATCTCACGAGTTATGTTGAGCGGAGAACTTCCTAATAAATGATTAGTATGTTCAGTTAGTGTCAATCCTTTCTATTGTAAGGCAGAGCGCTCCCATAATAAGTGTTAGTAGGTTTACTTCACAACAACAACTTATATTGATGTGATCCCTAAACTTCTCCTTGCAGATAGAAGGGGACTCCTCTCTCACAATGGGATGATGGTCATTTTCTAAAGATAAAGCACAAGCTCTCTCTCGTATGTGCTTAGTTTGTCTATTATTACTCTGTTTATGCTAGTTTCTGCATGACACCTTGAATGTATGAGCCCCATGTTTGCAAATCATAAGATAAATTGTTTGAATAGGAAAATAACAATGGGATATTCATTATTAGAGGGTAATATTTATGCATGATCATTAAATAAGTTTAAAATGGTATTTATTAGATCTTAATACCTTATGTAATGGACAATGCTTGTTAAAAGTTTAAGTATACTAAGAGTAAAATTAATAATATGATTTTTATGTCTTTGATTAAGGATATATATATATATGATATATTGACACATTTTTAAACAAAATTATCTTAGTTAAAAAAATCAATCTTTCAATTGAATTAATATTTAAAGATAGGATAATATATTTCCCATGCAATTATTAGAAACCATAATAGTAGGAAAAATGAATATATTATCCACAGAATTATTATTTTTAAATCGTTTCAAAAACCATAATATAAACCATAATAGTATATATTATCCACACAATTATTAATTGAGAGTTCCTCAATAAAGAAAAAGACTTTAAAGAGCACTGACAGAAAGCACTTTTCTACCAAACTCTGAAGGGGAGCTTTCCTTTGTGAGCTTGTAGTAGAAATCCATTCAAGTATATGAAGCATTGTTCTCGCAAAATACAAAGACCCACAAAACGTTCTGGTTGGGACAATCATGTATTGTGAAATTCAATAACTTTGGTCAATTCATTGTTATTAAGCTTACACTTTCAATTCGTGTAAAATATTTCAAATTGCTCAACGGTGTCCAATGTTTAACACAAATGAAACTATCAAAAGTTTGAATAAAATTCATTTAATATTTTAGAAAAATTAAAAACGTTTTCACAATTTTTAAAAGTTTAGATTATGCTTTTAAATTAAGAAAAAGTCTAGGACATAATTCTGTAGTGGGTAGAGGCAAGAACACAAAACTGAATTCAATCAAACTGCAAATTGATATTGCCAAATGCCTACAAAACGATTACAATTGCCTCCTTTTTATAGAGGTTTTTGGAAGGATCCAGAAGATCTAGAGAGTTCACAAAGAAGCTAGAGTGTCGGTGGATATGGAAGTGGAGGAACAATAACATGTGGTTGATGGAAGCTTCGGTTTTAATGAGGTAGGTAGAAATTAAATCATCCAACACTCCCCCCTAATTTATACTACTAATTACATCAATATTTATAATGCCAAGAGCTTCTCTCAAATACTCAAATTGGTCTTGTGTTAAAGCCTTTGAAAATATGTTTGGAAGTTGCTCCTTTGATCTGTAATGTTGTAGGATGAGTTCTCCATTGTTGACAAGTTCTCAAATAAAGTGATATCTCATGTCAATATGATTTTTCCTCTTGTGAAAAATATGATTCTTTTATATTGCAATGGTGGACTTGTTGTCACAATAGATTGTAGTAGACTCCTCTTGATTATGCATTAGATCCTTCAGTATTCTTCGCATCCAAACTGCTTGACATGCTGCTGATGTACCTGCTACATACTCAACTTCTGCTGATGAGATTGTCACTATTGGTTGCTTCTTTGATGCCCATGCCACAACTCCCGTTCCAAGATGAAATGCATATTTAGATGTGCTCTTTCTTTCATCAATACTCCCTGCAAAATCAATATCTTTGTATCCAACCAATTGCAGATTATTTGAAGTAGAATATAGTATGCCATGATTCATAGTCCCTGCAATGTATCTTAATAACCTTTTTCCTACTTGCCAACATGAATTATTTGGTGTGTCCATGAATCTAGAAATCAAACTGACTCCATACATTATATCTAATCTAGTCGTTGTGAGATACATCAAACTTCCAACCAATTTTTTGAATATGGTTGAATCAAAATCCATGTCATTTGTTCTCTACTTAGTTTTGTTCCAATTTCTATAGGTGTAGAAACTCGACTGCAATTTATTATTCTAAACCTTTTTAAAACATCTTTTTCATATTTACTTTGACAAATGAAAATGCCCTTATCATTTTGTGTGACTTCAATGCCAAGAAAGTATTTCATTAACCCCAAGTGTGTCATCTCAAATTCCTTCTTCATTGTTGATTTAAATATATCAATAGAGAGATTACCTATATAGATCAAATCATCAACATATAGGCAAAACATCAAGATATGACCTTGTTCATTTACTTTGGTGTATAGTGTAGACTCACTAGTGCTTCTTATGAATTCATTTTTTATTATGTATGAATCTATCCTGCTGTACCAAGCCCTTGGTGCTTGCTTCAATCCATTAAGTGACTTCTTTAACCTATAAACCTTGTCTTCTTGTCCTTTTACTTCATATCCTAGTGGTTGCTGCACATAGAATTCTTCTTCTAAATATCCATTCAAGAAGGTTGATTTGACATCCATTTGATAAACTTTCCAATTGTGTTGAGCTGCAATAGCTAGTACCATCCTAATTGTGTCAAGTCTTGCTACGGGTGAAAATGTTTCTTTGTAATCAACTCCATATTCTTGTGCAAATCCTTTAGCTACTAATCTTGCCTTATATTTTTCAACTTCTACATTTTCCTTATATTTAGTTTTATACACCCATTTTACACCTATGCATTCTTTCTCCTTAGGTAAATCAACTAGATCTCATGGATCATTTTTCTTAATAGATTCCATTTCTTCATTCATTGCATTAATCCAATATTCTTCCTTAATTGCATCATCAAAATATATAGGATCTTGAGTAAATAGAGAAAAATTGGATTTCATATCTATCCTATCTCCTTGATCATATATTTCTTGCAAGCTTCTAGTCTTTTCACCTCTTAATCTTGATCTTAGTGATTCAAGTGTAGGATTTGGGTCATAACTTACTTGTGGACTTGATGTTTCTCCTTTGTCAACTTGCCTTTGTGAGTTTTCTTCTTGTGGAATTCTTGATGGTATTCCTCCTTTCTCATTTGATTGTTCTCCTTGACCTTTTTCTCTTTGTTCTTCATATTGTATTGTTGTACCTGTAATTGTCTTGTCTATATTTCCATCCCATGATTATTTCTCTTTGAATACAACATCTCTACTTACAATGACTTTCTTGGTTATATGATTAAACAACTTATATGCCTTAGATTGTTCATCATAACCAATGAAAATTCATTTTTCACTTTTATCATCCAATTTACTCCTTGTTTGTTTAGGCACATGTGCATATGAAATGCGACCAAATACTTTAAAAGGAGAAACACGATGATGCTTACCACTCCATGCTTGTTGAGGAATCATATCCCTCACAATATTTGTTGGACTCCTCTTCAATATATAAACTTCACAAGCTACTACTTCAACCCAATACTCATTAGATAGATTCTTTCCTTTCAACATGCTTCTTTCCATCTCTAGTATTGTATGATTCTTCTGTTCTGCAACACCATTCTGTTAAGGTGTATAGCTTGTAGTGAATTGCTTCTTTATTCCATGATACCTGCAATACTCCAAAACTCATTTGACTTGTATTCTTCTCTATATGATCTTAATATCTTAATGGATAGACCACTATGTTTCTCAACCAATGACTTGAATTCCTTAAACTTGTCAAATGTTTCAGATTTGTGTTTAAGGAAATAAACCCATGTTTTTCTACTATAATCATCAATGAATGTTAGAAAATAAATGCTCCCCCCTAATGATGGTGTTTGCATTGGACCACATAAATATGTATGCACAATTTCTAAAGGTGCCCAAGCTCTATATGACATTTCTTTTGGAAATCTTTTCCTATGTTGTTTTTCCAAAATGCAACCTTCACATGAACTCATTGGTGCTTGAATAGGTGGTAAACCTCTTACCATTTCATTTTTTTTCAATAGACACAATCTCTTAAAGTTTAGATGGCCATACCTCAAGTGCCATATCCATGCTTGATCTTGACTTGATGCCTTGAAACTTGCTCCAATATTCTCTATCATTTCACTTTTCATGTGAAGTGGGAACATTCTTTTCCTTCTCATTTTAATCTTTACAATCACCATTTTACTAGGAGGAATATCAAGTATAGTGCATACATTATTTTCAAACGAAACTCTATAACCCTTTTGAGTAAATTGTCCCACACTTATGATATTATGCTTCAAACCAAGTACAAAATAAACACGAGGAATAGTTTTATTTCCACTATTTGTTATTACATTGATTGCACCTTTTCCATGACTTCTATGATATTATCACTACATAATTTAATTTATGCTTTAACTTATGTATCCAAATCCTCAAACAACCTTTTATTTTCATTCATATGGTTAATACAACCAATATCAAGAAACCAAATGTTACTTGCATTTTCTTGAGCTACATTACATGTAATAAACAATGTCTTAGAACTACTCTCAAAGAAATTTGCATTATGCTTTCTCATATCTGCAGTCATTTGCAAAGTGACCATACTTGTTGCAAGTCATTTGCAAAGTGACCATACTTGTTGCAGTAATAACATTTAATCTTTGATTTGTCATACCTTTGTAATGTTTGATTTTGATTTCTTCCCCTTGAGCTGAAACTTTGATTTCTCCTTCCTCGTGGTCTTGATTCTTTCTTTTTTCTCTTTGAAAATTATTTCTTTCTCTTCCTCTTTCTCTGAATCCTGGATTTCCTCTTCCTTTGCTTCTACCAAATGTCATTTGTGTTTTGAATGCATGCTCCTATGAGGTATTGTCATTCGTTTTGAACCTATCTTCATAATTTTTCAAGGAGCCAACCAACTCATCCATAGAATATGTAGTCAAATCTTTATATTTTTCAATTACCAAAACAATTGCATCAATTTTTCTAGGCAAAATTCTTAAAACTTTTCTACAACCTTCAAATCCGTGACACTATATGTAAACTGATCTATTGAATCATAATATTTCATTTGCAAGTTTTCAAATTCTCTTCTAAGTTCTTGGAGTTTGACAATTTTTACCTTGCTATTGCCTTGATATGCTGTCTCTAGAATGTCCCATGCTTGCTTGGATGTAGTGGCTGGTTTAATCCTTCCAACAATTGAATCATCCAATGCTTGTCCAATTATCTGCAAAGCCCTTTTATTCTTTTTCCTATTTTCATCATACTTTTTCTTTTCATAACGCTCAAAATAGATTCATCTTGTGGTTCAATATAACCATTCATTACTATATCTGATAGCTCATATGAGTCAAATGCTAATTTCATTCTAAATGCCTAATTATCATAATTTTTCCAAAAAATATTGAAATCATAAGTTACTGATACATTGATACATTCATGATGCCATTCTTTTAAAAAAAAGATTAAAAACTTTCAGGATAAACGAGAGATTATATCACCCCAATCAACAATAGTTTTAACTATGGCGTCCCAATCCGTCTTCAAGGTCTTATTGCAACACTGAACGGATCAGACACGAACGACAATACATTTCAGGAAATAGAAATAACAAGGGATGGATCGATCTTCAACTCTTATCCGTAACCGAGTTGTGTTCCTTATTGAAATTCTTTTCTAATTCACTGATAATTGACCGATCCAGATGGCGCTACCTTCCAGTGGCAGAGAAACGATCCCAACTCAATGAACCAACAAAGATCAGCCTCGGCTTTGGAATTTAGCAAAGAAACTCCGATATTTATCATGAACAAAGCAAGAATCAGACAAAAATCTTGCGTCGAAAACATTCCATGTGCTTCAGCATAAAGCTGGTAACTGGCCGGTGTCAAAACTCCGAGGAAAACCGGCTTACAACTCTCGCATGAGTCAAGAATACTATAGACCCTTGTAATGGGTTCGGCCTCTCCCGCGCGCTGACTCAACATCACTACAACTCTCTGCGGTCCTCCTTGTAAGTTGTGGCCTCATCACGAACTTTATGCGGCCCTCACTACTCTCCTGAGCTCTCAATGCTTTCTGCGGAATCTCTCGGCCCTCATGGCTCTCCTGACCTCTCAATGCACAACGTACTTTGTAAACAGCATAACCCTGCTTGGCATTGTATCCAAGGCGGCGCGCCTTATCGGGACGAGTTGGGTGAGTAATCTTCACAATGCCAGGGAGCTTCCTCTACTCCCAACACCTGACCCTCACTGCTCACACTGCTCTTCAGCTCTCACTACTCTCCCTGCTCTGATGTAGTGGGCAAAGGTAAGAACACAAAATTGAATTCGATCAAATTGCAAATTGATATTGCCAAATGCCTGCAAAACGATTACAATCACCTCCTTTTTTATAGAGGTTTTTGGAAGGATCCCAAAAATCCAGAAAATTCAAGTGTTAGTGAGAGTGTCAATTGATATGACGGTGGAAGAATAGTGTTGATATATGCTTAGGTTTTAATGAGGTAGGTAGAAATTAAATCATCTAACAAATTCTTAGATCTCCTTGATTGAAGAAAAATGATTTAAATACAATTGAAAACACTTCCGATGCTACTTAGATTTCTACCATATTTAATGTAGTGAACCCTAAATTTGTATGCGTAAAGTGAGGATGGTTCCACACGTGCCGAACCACTGCTCTCGTCCCCTACAAAGTAAAATAAGATAATTCCTCACGATTCAAAGCTTCCAAGTCCAATTTAATTCTGTTTATGCTGCCATTGGGTGCTCGAAAAATCAGGTTTTAACAGAGCCCATTCAGCTTCACGGTGACGAGGATTATTACTCAGACTCTTCTCTGTCCCATAGGCTAAGGAAGAACATAGTATAAAAGCCAGGAGTGGATGAGAGTAAGTCTGTGTGGCTCATAGGAGACTCGGGATCATTACTCAGATTCTTCTCTGTCGCATAGGTTAAGGAAGAACATAGTAGAAAACCCAAAGCCAGGAATGGATGAGAGTAAGTCTGTGTCTCTAGGGAACAGAATAACATAAGGTTTCCCCTGTCACATTGGACGATGGGAATAATAAGCCTGCGTCTGCAGAGACCGAGATGGAAGACACCACATACAAAAATGTTCAGAAAACTGCAACAACCCCTCCGGCACCATGCAAGATCTCTGCAATTTCTTGCGAAGATTGCTTAAAGTGTTAGATTTCCGTCCCGGTATACATAGCCTTCAAAAGAATTCCATTCTGTGGCAGGTAGTGAAGTTGAGTTTTGCAAATGAATGAAAGGATGGGGAACCCATTGTTGTCATACCTGAACCCTAGGCACAGAACTTCTGTGTCTAGAAATGGAAAAAAATTGCTGTTCCGCCTGTCGAAAGACGAACTGGCAACACCACGCAAGAAACTCAGCCTTTCGAAAGACTTGTTGGCAACAATACATAACAATCTCGCACATCAGAGGTAGTTTACATCGAAGAAAGGAAGAAATGGAAAATTACTGTACAACCCCGACGATTTCCAATCAAAGTGCCAAGCAATATTAAATGCAGGATGGTACAGACGTGCAACGACAATAATAGTAGTTTAAACGTTAAATTGTATTGTTTTTCAGTAATTTTTTTCTTTTGATTTTGTGGGTGTGATGAATGGTTGGATTTGCAGATTTGAATGATTAAATTTGTATAATAATCCTAGTGCTCCAAGAGTTTTTAACAGAATAAATCCATTTATACATTCATAAATACAATTTAAACAACAAAAAATAACTATTTCATCTAAATTTACATCGCCTAACTCTTACCAAAACAAACCCCCCAAAAAATCATTTAACCAACTTAAAAGAAACCTAAGTGTCACCCAATCACAGCGCCTCTCATTTACATTCATAAATGGGCAGGTGCGTGGCGTGTCATGCGCGTAGGGTCTTACATCCCTCTTTGCCAAAGTGCCAACTATGAGCCCACCGGGAGATGATGATTTCCAAATACATTGCACAGATAAATAGAACTTTTAATAACTAAAAATAGAACAAACTCA
>SNQJ01S0066048.1:0-21054 GCA_010110895.2 Picea sitchensis
CATATAGTAATGAGAAAGGACGTTGTATACCTTGGAGTGATCAGATGAAGTGATAATATGGGGCTAAATACAGGTGATCAAGGGTATAATAATGGAAAAAAGTATGGGCAAAAAGGTACAATATGTGGTCCCAACAGTGGTCAAACACGACCAAGGTTCTCCAAAACTTGGTTGAGGGCCAATATGTTACCAACTCCCAGTCGGCCTCTAGGGGGGTACAATCGACAGTCAGGACCAAACATATGGGCAGGATAACAAACTATGAATCTCTTGCATAGGACTAAAGACAAGTGGACCAGTAAGAATCCTAAGAACCTCAAATAGATTCGATATTCATGAAGCAACGAGACAAAATGAACCAGTAACACTCAAGAAAAACCCCCAATATACACTCGTTCCACTATGATTGGTTAAGCTTTGGAGGGGTAATATATGTTGATCTTTCGCACGCAACCTCGTTTTTAGCACCTATGTTAGAGGGGGTTCCCAGCTATTCCTATACGAAAGTTGGATTTTGATCAATCTTTAGTGTTCTAAAGTTATTTTTAGTAGTATTGGATAATTTACTTACTTTTCCTAGTCCAAAGACTCTATCCTTAAGCTATTGTTGGTGTACTAAAACTAAAATGTCTAGTTAATTTTATTAAAGCGTTGGTTGATTTTAATGGTCATTTTTACTCAGGAGGGTGTACATAGGTCAAACTAGTGGTGTGAAGACTTGAATCCAAAATAATGCAGAAAGAATGAAATGCAAATATTTTCCTTTCGATGAATTCTAACTGTGGGAAAGAGAAGAGATATTTTCTTCTTAAAAAAAATGAAAACCCAAAAGAATGCAACTTTCATTTTTTCTTTAATCAAATGGAAAAAGTTTGAGATGCAAAACTACCGAATTATTGTTTCCAAAATCCTAAACAAAAATAAGCCTTTTCAACTACGTACCAAAACACTTATTTTTGTTTTTCGTTTCAAATTGGATGAAAACTAAAAAACAAAACTCTTATTTTGCTCAAAATTGTTTTCCAACAAAATGAAAGTATGCAATGATACTAGTAAAGAATTCAAAAGCTAAGGAAGATAAAAAAAAAAAAGCAAGCACACAAGGACTAGAATATCCAAGCACAAAAACGTCGTCAACGCAAAATTCAAGATTTCAACAGTAGAAATGTTTTTCAAACAACTTGAAAAAATAATTGCACTCTAGGATGAAATTCAAATCAAGAGAGTTGTCTTTGTTTAAAAAATGGAAGCAAATCTAAAGGAACACCCAAAATATTTCTAAAACGAAATGGACTCTCTACACAAAAGTTCCATCAACGCTTTAAAAGTCTGAGGGAATGAGAATAATTGATTTAAATTGTACCCACAAAGACAAAAAGTTATTTTAATCAACTAATGTAAATGGCACACAAATAAAACAATTTCAAAGTAATTTTGAAATATATTGCAACAATGACTCCTAGAACAGATCCAAAAGAGATCAAGAGGGTTGGAAGAAAAAAAAGAAACATATATGGGTGTGTTTTGATGGATCTCCCTTCAGAAAATGGATTTTAATTACCACAGAGTGATCGATCACACCTTGCATAGGTGCATAAGGCTACCAAAAGTACTATTCTCACCAGGTAGTGGATTTGTGAGGGAGGTTACACCCAGCAATGGAGCAACAAGCGAACAATAAGGGTAAGATTTCTCTATGTATACAAACAAACCGCAAACACGACCATACAATTGTAAAAGAAATAAATCTAGAGAATATCTATCAAATATGAGATTGATAATTTGCAAACAACCTCAGAAAAGGCTTACTAACAAATCAAGACAAAAAAAAGGGCCTTACAACAAGCAAGGATATTGGGAATAAAAATCAAAGAAACTGAGGAACAAAAGATAATTGAACAGTAGTGGAATCCCCATTGGAGTTTCCAATCTATTGTAGGATATTTTCACCATGCAGGTGTTACCTCCCTTAGGCTCTCCCTAGACCTAATACAAAATAGAGATACAAATTGTGGACCTTCCTATATATAAATCATACACACAAATAATCTATAAGTGAATATAATAAATAACTTACCCAATCACCTAACGTTTATCCCTGCACTCTCCTTCATTGTTTGATTTGTCGAAGATGTCTTTCACTCTTGTCAATTTGGATCTACACACATGAAGATACAACCAAAATCCTTTCACAAGATCAAATATATCATGTATATATTTATAATAGATCTAATGATACAACATAAGCATCCTAATTATGATAATCATGTATAATCAAATAAGAGGGAAAGTCATGTGCATCTTCTATTGATCAAATGGAGACAATTTACAACTTACAATTTGATAGCCTGGTGAATCTCTAACCAGATTCCTTTCCCAAGCTTTGTGATCAATATCCCAGCATAAACTTACTTTCCTTTTCGTCCCTTTTCCCATGAGAGACCCCCATTATTTATAGGTTAATAGAGATAATATCAAAGGGTAATTTGGATAAGATCTCGATGCCAAAGATGAAAATATTCTTGAGGTCAAACCACAGAGAATCCATGATTGAATATCATCCCACAAAACCAATCGTAAAAATGGAGTAATAGAATTGGTTGCACCCTGCATTCTTGCATGGAGCGACCAGTCGCTCCTTGCAGGATGACAGGGAGCAACCAACACTTCTTGGTCAGAAGCTGTAAATGGGAAACCAACGACCATGAAAAAAATTACTGTAATCTCAGGGGAAAAGTGGTATGGATCAGTGTTTCAAATTGTTGACTCCTAGATTATTCCCATCAAGTGGTCAGGTGGAAAATAATTGTATAACAATTATATTCACTAAAAAATAAGAAGATTGTTAAGAGATAGCTCGATCATCTTGACATATTTACCCATGTAAAGACATATCATGATTTTGATAATAAGATTCCACATATTGAAGGGGGGATCCCTAAATTGGATCAATCTATAGAATCTTGTTTTGAAGTGCCATCTCCCCCTGGGCCATCATGTAGAAGATCCAACGACTTCATTAGAATAGGAGGTTCAGTTGGATGATGTGATTGATAGGATTGAAAGGTTGAATATTTATGGGAATGAAATACCATATAAATTAATTGAGAAACCTAGACCATGAAAAATATTTCCAAAGTGGGTCATGAAAAAACTTTAAACTGTTCATCATGATGAAGTTGGAAAGACAAGAATTATAAGTTCAACGAGACAAGACGATGGAGGTGATGTACATGATTTAGAATTAGGTGACATCAATGATATGGAAGTTTCATATGATTTAGAATTGAATTTATCTACTAACTTTGAACCAACTTCCTTTGAAGAAGCTATTTTTCATGATGAGTGGAAAGAATCTATGTAAAAGGAATATGATGCTATCATCAAGAATGGGAAATGAAAGTTGGTGGATCCTCCATTTTGAACCATTGATACGAATTATTTTCGGCAAAAATGAGAGAAGAGATATAACATAGAAATATACAGAGATATTGTAAGAGATCCAATAATATAACATGGACATATCATATATATAACAAGAGGTACAGATATATAGTAATACAAAATTTATATTAATGAGCGAAATGTACAAAACTATAGAAATACAGCATGAAAGACTCACTAGAATGGTGGCATCTTATCTATGAGAAGAGATGTGACAGCTACTCACATTCGAAAGAAGATGATTGTTACAATGAGGCTCCAAATTCCCTTTTAACATAAATAAAATCCAAAACCCTAACCCCGAAAGATGAAAAGCCAACAATTTTGTGGACCTCGTTTTGGGTAGTTTGGTGTATCAACTTCCTGGGGTGTAACTTTTGCATATGATATTTGTTTAGGGTGCATGATAGATCATTGGAAAGGTGTAGATGAGGAGATTAATTTTGGGGGCTCAATCAAATCCAATGCTATATTTGAGGTGATCGATCGTGAAAAAATGTCATTTTGGCCCTCAAAATGGCCCCAGAAGTTTAGGAACCAAAAACTGCTAAAAAGAGTAAGTTGCCAACAAATTGTTTTGAGCTAGTTGGAATAAGTGGGTGGACACCAATACCCACCTGGATCAATCCTCTCTCCTTAGGAAGAAATGGTATCTATTTCGTTGAGTTATCGGGGGAGAGGGGAAAGTGCTTGTTGAATATGAACCTTGGTAAGCAACTTGCCTTGCTGGAGAAGTTGTGTTGCTTGGTTTGTGGGAGGTTGTTGAGAACCTGATGAGATGAATGTGTTCAGAAGGAATATTTTCACTTTGCTTCAATCTTGTTGAAATTCTTTTGTTGGATAGAAGGTGCTTGGATTGAGACTGTAGTGGTTGCAGTGTCTTTCTATTCACCTTTTGAACAGATTGTGAAGAAGCTAAATTTTGTAGTATGAGATACTACCTTGCGGCACTGTTTAGGTGAGATAATAGTTGTAACTACCTCTAGTATCCTGTAGATATAACCCCCCAGAGTAAAAAAGACACTACGGGGTCGAGACTCATAAATAACATGGTGCTTCCACATATATGGTTGGCCCAAAAGAACATCACAGACATCCAGCGAGGAAACATCACATAATACCTCATACTTGAAGGGATGGATGCCATATGACAATCGACACAGTTGGTTGACATAGAGATCTCATCCCTGGCGAAGCCACCTGATGTTTTATGGTTGTGGGTGTGGTGTTGTCGGTAATCCCAACTATTTGATGACCTCTATTGAGATGAGGTTCTTCTGGCTTCTTCTATCAACAATGAAATGCAATGGGGTCCCCTTCACACACATTTGTGAATGAAAGAGGCGCTCCCCCTCTTCATGACCTTTCGGTTCTTCTGATTGAATTGTTCTAGTCATGATAGTACCCGTGGGATCTTTGTCGATGATCTATCTTCTCCCATTATTTTCTTAATCAGATTCTGAATCGGGGTTCAATTCCTTTTCTTTGATCTCAACCACCAATGATTTTTTTGAGAGACATTCATCGGTGTTGTGCTAGGGAATTTTGTGGAAATAACACCACTTTCCACTTTCCTTATTCATCTTCCCATGACCCTTCTTTTCATGTGGCTTGGACTGGTTTTCAGGATGTTGTTTGTTAGGGTCATCTTTATCATACTTTGGTTGTTGTGGATTTGCAAACCCGAACTATCATTTTTTCTGGTGCCTAAATTTTTTCTCGATTTGAGAGCATATTGATAGGAAGATCCCAATGATGAGATGTCCAAGAAATTCATTTTGGTTTGGATGTACCTATGCAGAGCCCTGTGGTATTTCATAACCAGATGCCACTCAGAGTCTTTGATACCCAGCTTGGTGTGCAAGGTATGGAAATTATTTGTGAACTTTGGCACTATTTGGCCCCTCTCTTGCCGCAGTGTGGTCCATCCCATTTATTGGTCATCATAGTTACCAACACGGTGATATTGTTCCTTGACCGCATCCACAAAAAAATTGCAAGTGGGTTCGGCCCCATATATTCCAGACTGCTCTGTGGAACTTTGCTCCCAGTAAGTTTGTAATATCCCTAGGCTGAACCCAATTGTAAATGTAAATGAAAATGTACTTAAGCTAGTGAGTTGTTTGACATCATTTTTGTATGCACCTTCCATGGTATAGTGCACGCATGTACTGTGCATTAAAATGATGAAGTGTGCATATTATAGGATACTACGCACAACAAATTAAGTGCGTGCGATCTTGAGGCCAGAGAGCCTTTATGTAGATGTTTTGTTTTATAGGCTGGTGAGCCAGTTTTGTGATGATTAGGCTGGAGAGCCTAGCTGCTAAAGGCCAATGAGCCTATTTCTATATATGTCTCATCATTAATATAAAATACATCGTTATGCGTAGACCAACCTTGATAAAAGAGTATGGGGGACTAAACTCAACTAGTTTGGGAAAGGGGGGGCTAAAAGTTAAGGGAAAGGGGCTAAGCTAGGGAGCTTAAGCCAAAAAGGAATATTATATTAATATTTCTTAAAACATAAAGTATGGATAATTATTTTATCCTAAGTTCTAAGGATGGGGACAAGTGGGCCAAAGTAGCTCCCAACATGACAAGTGTCAAGTTGGGGACATGCATACATATAGTTTGGACTTAGTTCATTTTTCGGGGATTCCTTCCATCATTCAGTGATTCCATCATGCATTCAGACTCTCATGGAATTATCCTCTATATCTCCCTGTACCTGTATTCTTACCTAAACCAGTACCATATCCGCACCGATACATGTTTGTGTAGCTGGTTAGCTTGGGAGATGGACTAAAGAAGCGGGTTGTCAGGCCCATGGGATATTGAAGAGGTGGGTTGTCAAGCCCGTGGGATATTGAAGAGGCGGGGTTGTCAGGCCTATGAGAAATTTCTCTCTGGGTGAGGGAATTGTTGGGAATTGATTTCCTGACAGTGCTAAACTACAACTACATGGCTCTGAGAGTTCTTGTCTGACCTGTTGTTGAAGCCTGGAAAGGAAGTGGGGCAGCGAAAGGACAGTTGAGCAGAGAAGGGGCACACTTCTTGGGGTGGGATAGGCATGTGGGGAATGAGGGACTGTGGGCTGTTAGTTTGAGTTGGCACCTCTGACGAAGTCTTTCCTATTGCCTGTGATACATCAGCCTAGTTGGGAACCCCTTTACCCGAGTGGAGTTTAGTCCCAGCTCGGGGGTGACCCACTGCTGAGAGTGATGAGCAGTGTGTTCTAAGGATGGGAGTTTCGTGGAAGGTCTGCACATAGTTGGTGATATTATTACCAAGATAAGTTTCCATTGTGTGATAAATTACACGCTGCATAATTATTTACGTGTTTATTTTTATGGGTATTGTCTGTATATGTTTCATCTATATGTTTACTGTTATTTCAATATGAATCCATGCATTTACAGAATGTATTTGTTTGTTTACGTTTTATATATAAATTTCCACAAGAGTTTTGTGTGTATATGTTTTAATTGCATGTAGTTCGAAAAAATTATGTGGCATGGCTTAGTTGGATGATGGGTATGTTACATTATGTTGAGTATAGAACAAAAGAATTTTATGGAGTAGCATGGTCCGACATGGGTCGTCGGGGATGTTAAAAAGTTTCCCACCAATGTTTGACATGGGGGAGAGCCTTAAGGAGTGCGAAGGTGACCTTTTCCCTATCGGAAAAATTGTGAACAAATAAATAACCTTCTAGCAGATTTAACCATTTTTCTAGGGCATAGGAATCTATGTGACCTTCAAATATGACAATATCAAAATTGACTTGTACCTTGAAACGAGAGGTTCTTCCAAAGTGTCCACTTGATGAATACGTGCTTGTTGTTATCGACAAGTGTTGAAGGATGTGGAAAAAATTCTCCATCATTTCGTCCCTCTGTTGCGTGAGAGCTTGCTCAAGCAATAGATTGATAGAATCTTCTGCTCCATCATTTTTATTTTCTTCCGCCATGGAGGATTTCTTGGGTGTACAAGAGAAATTTTCCTCATGAGAGACAAGCTCGAGACCCAACTTTCTATACTTGGACCTCATCGGGGACATGCATTGAAAAACGATCAAGAGCAGCCTGCTCTGATACCACTGATCCAGATTATTTTTGGCACAAAATGAGAGCGGAAATATAACACAGAAATATACAGAGATATTTCAATAGAGACAATAATTTAATAGAGATATATCGGATATATAACAAGAGGAACAGATATACAGTAATACACAATTTCTATTAATAAGCGAAATGTGCAAAACTGTAGAAATGCAGAGTGAAAGACTCACAAAAAAGATGGCAGCGTATCTCTGAAAAGAGATGTGATGGCTACTCACATTTGCAAGAAGAGGATTGTTACAATGAGGCTCCAAATGCCTTTTCAACATAAAGAAAATCTAAAAACCTAACCCCAAAAGATGAAAAGCCAACAATTTTGTGGACCTCATTTTGGGTAGTTTGGTGTATCAACTTCCTAGGGGCGTAAATTTAGCATACAATCTTCGTTTGGGGCACAAGATAGATTTTTGGAAAGGTATCGATGAGAAGCTTCATTTGGGGGGATAAATGAAATCCTTTAATTATCATTGAGGTTTATGATCGCGAAAAAGTGTCATTTAGTCCCTCAAAATGGCCCCATAAGTTTAGGAACCAAAAAACTACTAAAAATAGTAAGTTGCCAACAAATTATTTTGAGCCAGTTGGAATAGTTAAGTGGCCATCGATATCCACCTGGATCAACAAAACCAATTGGATGCAAGTGATTCTACAAGAATAAGTACAAATCATATGGTTCACTTGACAAGCATTAGGCAAGGCTTGTGGTGAAAGGATATGCACAAAAAAAAGGCATAGATGATGTTGGGACACAAATTTTTGGGACCAGTTTTGGGAACCGCGTAGCATGCAGAAAAGAAGGAAAGTAATTTGGTCCACTTTCAGGATCATCATGCACAAAAGGAGGAAAACAGTTAGAAGCCGCTAGGCATTTTGGTCCATCAAAAAGGGCTAATCCCTAATGTAATTGTATAAATATGTAAGGGTTTTTGAATAGACTAGGACTAGTAGAGAATGAATGAGAGTAAGAAGAGTTAAGTGTTCACTGTATGCATGAATGTAAGAGTGAAGAGAGATAGATAGAAGGATAGGAGAATGGAAAGGGAATAATGTATGAGCGCAATGTGCATATTTTGTAAGAGATGATTATGAATAATATAAGAAGTTGTCCATTGTGGACGTATCCCATCTTGGGTGAACCACGTTAAATCCTAGTGTATATTTTTTATGATGTGTTATGATATTTTTATTGTTTTGTTTATTTCGTGCATACAATGTATGGTTAATATTAATATGTTATTTGTTCTGATGATTTTGTGCACATGATATAACGTATAATGAACAAATTCTAAGTGTAATGGTTATGATAAATGCCTCCCATCCCTTCATGATTATGGAAACCTAATTCCTATAGTCCCAATAGATATCTTGGGTGAGACTTCACCTGCTTATGAGTGGTGTCGAAAGGGTCGGTATATTAGGGTTTTGTTAGTGAATTAATGTTGAACCCCGAGTCTGCCCACTGCATGCAAACAAATGGTTTTGTTGTTAGGGTAGTGCAGGAATTACAAGAAAAGGAGAAGATTGTGACTGCAAATGAGACTTTTGAGAAGCTCGTTGTGAAATTGAAGGGAGTACAGCAGAAGGCCTAAGTGTCTCAGGACGAACCACGGGTTAGTGTTGGGGACCTGTTGGGACATGAATTTTTGGGACCTATTTTGGGAACTGCACAGCGTGCACAAAAGAAGCAAAGGCATTTGACACACTTTCAGGATCACCGGGCGCGAAAGGAGGAAAACAATTAGAAGTTGTTAGGAATTTTGTTCCATCGAAAAGGGATAAGCCCTAATGTAATTGTATAAATATGTAATGGTATTTGGATAGAGTAGGACTAGTCGAGAGTGAATGAGATTAATAAGAGCTAAGTGTGCACTATATGCACAAATGTAAGAGTGAAGAGAGATAGATAGAAGGATAGGAGAATGGAAAGGGCATAATGTATGAGTGCAGTGTGCATATTTTGTAAGATATGATTATGAATATTATAGGAAGCTGACCATTGTGGACGTATCCCATATTGGGTGAACCACATTAAATTCCGGTGTATATGTGTTATGATGTGCTTAATGTTCTATTTATTGCATGCATAGAATGTATGGTTAATATTAATATGTTATTTGTTTTGATGATTCTGTGCACATGATATAACGAATAATGAACAAATTATATGTGTAATGGTTATGATGAATGCGTCCCATCCCTTCATGAATATGGAAACCTAGTTCCTGCAGTCCCTATAGATACCTCATTTGAGACTTCACCTGCTTGCCGGTGATGCTAAAAGGGAAAATATATTAGGGTTTTGTTGGTGAATTAATGTTGAACCTCGGGTCTTCCCACTACACGACAACATATGATGAGAAGACGTTTTCCCCCATAGACAAATGGGATACAATTCATGCTTTGTTGGCTTTGGAAGCACATAATGGGTGGAAAATTCATCACATGGATGTGAAGAAAACTTTATTGAATGGATATTTGAAAGAGAATGTCTACATGTCTCAACCAGAAGGATTTGTTGTGAATGGTCAAGAACATAATGTATGCAATCTCATTAAGTATTTGTAAGTCTTTGTATAGTTGATGAGTCCAGAATATGGCACACTTTTGACAACAATATGAAGCATAAACATATGCTTTGTTTGTGCTACTATATAATTATATGGTCATTATCATCCAATTTGTGGAGATTATGTAACATAGGAAAATACTTCATATTTTGAATAAACAAATCATAAATGAGAAAAAAATTATCATATTAGTTGGGATTATTTTCCAATTAATATTGGTAGGATATGAAATAATATTAAATGGGATTAGATACCAACTAATTAGATTTGAGAGTGTAAACCATTTGTACTAATATTTTGGTTATGTAGTGTGGTTATATTTAGTTCGGATTCTTTCCAACTAATGTGGAACTAGATCCTACTTCCATTCCTTATGTTGGTCATGTATTTATATTTTGTTGGGATTATTTCCATCTAAAATGGAACTAGATCCTATTTACACTCTTAGATCCTATTTTTACTCCAAATAATTGTGGAGTTTGTTGTATTAGTCTCTCTATATAAAAGGAGAAGACTTAATGTGTTGTGGGAAGAAGGAGAGAGATAGAGTTTTGAATTGGATAAGAAGATCAATTTGAAGAATAATGTATTTTTTTTTTAAAGTATGTATAAATTACCTTTCAGAAGAAAAATTCTAGTAGCATCATGAGTGTCCGAGGTCTGTGAACATTGAATTGACCTAGAGGGAAACCAATTCATCCAGTACCTCCAAAACCAAAAAATACCGCAGGCTTGGTCATCTAGAACATAATCACCTCGTGGGGAAACCGATTCGTTCATATATGTTCGACCTTCTAGAACAACTAGGACTGAATTATGATAAGCAAAAAGAGAAATATCCAAAAGTACACTTGTAGAAGCATAAGAAAAACAAAAAACAAGCCATGCAGCCTGACACCTGTGCAGGTGTCGTAGCTCATGTAGGTGGTCTATTGCTTGCCAAGTTGTATGTTGTTGGCACCTAGTGAGCTGAATCCAAGACCTCCACTAAATTTTTTGATGTTGGCGTTTGGAGAACCGAAGCCAAGACCACCACTTAGGTCGTTGGTGCATTGGAGGCCTGGTCTGGGGAGTGTCGAGGGCCTTGCAGAGTGGACAACATTTGAATAATTTGTGTCCATTTCTTTTCCAGAATTTCCAGACGGAAACATATGTCGTCCACATCCTTGTGGACCGCGAACACCAGGTCTTGTATAATTGCCAAGTCATCTTGAAACTTTGTGCAGGAGGCACAGTTCGAGAAAGAGTGGGGTTGGTCTAGTGGTTTCTCCTAGTGGATAAAGGTGTCTTCTAGAGGAGACAAGAGTGGGGGTGGATGCATAGGTGGTGGCTCTAGAGAAGAATTCTCTAGCGAATTTGGTGGGACAACCAAGGCGAGTTGCGAGGAAGAGGCCAGGTCCAGTAATGGGATGGGAGTGAAACCCAGTGAATTCCCCAGAAGGTCGAACCACTCGACTCAGCAGGCCCATGAAAAGGAAAAAGGAGGGAGGTTGCTTTGGCTCTGAGAGGACTGGCCAGAGGAGTATGGAAAAGAAGGTGGAGATTTGTGTGATGGTGTTGGGGTAGGCTGAGGTCAGATGGCCATGCGAGGCCTATTTTAATACCATGCAGAGCCCTGCTTGGATTTCCCCTAAAGTCGAGGCATGATCGAAGCGAAGAGAAGGAATGAAGGCATAAAGAGCTTGATAACGAAGCAGGTGAAGACCAAGGAGGAATGCATATTGGGTGGTGGCTTTGCTGGGAAGAGGAAGAAATGATGGACCAACTAATGAGCGACATGATAAGAATAGAGCTGGAGAGGGAAGATGCACACGCGTAGAGGTGACCACCATAAATACGACTCCATTAATTAGACAAGGAGACAGGGGGGAGCACGCTCGAACAGTAAAGGGATCTCTAGCTGGAGTGAGGGCTACACATATTCATAGTGTGGCAGGAGGGGAGGTGCATGTGCTAGTCACGTGGCTGGTATTGCGTTGACGGGCGCCATCCCCTCCACTTGGAAACATGTTTCCAACTAACACCCCATCCGAGGGAATTTGAAGAATAATCTATTGAAGACACTCTTGATAGTAATAAAATTAACTCTCATTTCCATTTCAAGTATTCTTCAATTTTAGTTTAATGTAACTTATTTCAATTAATTTTTATTTTATTTTAATGTAATTTACAAGTTAAGAAGGGAATGGAGATGTGTTTCATATGAATCAAAGAAGGGCTCCCTTGCTTGCATAAGGAGAGGTCCATGACCCATTAGAATAGGAGTAGAATAGATGAATTTCAATTCATTTCATTTATGTTGTGTGTGTTATTTTAATTCTTGTATTTCAAATTTATGCAAGTATGTTTTCTCATTTCCTTTCTCTTGTGTGTGTTATTTTAATTCCTATATTTGAATTTGTGGAAGTATGTTTTTTTTTCTGCAACATCATTTACTTTCTTAGTTAGAAATTTTATTTTATTTGTGTATAAGCATATAGAAAACCAATAGTAAATCAGGAACCCAGAGCCTGTACATATAGTGCATGACATATCACAAGTAATTTGACCCTGGGTTTACAAATTAATGCACAATCCATTTAGTTACTCTTGATGTAATTAGTGNTTTGTGTATAAGCATATAGAAAACCAATAGTAAATCAGGAACCCAGAGCCTGTACATATAGTGCATGACATATCACAAGTAATTTGACCCTGGGTTTACAAATTAATGCACAATCCATTTAGTTACTCTTGATGTAATTAGTGAGGTAATTAAATATATTGTTGTTTTGGCATCGTTACTTGGGATGGGACCCAATTCACCTACATGGCATATGGGAATACTCAAGGAACTTGGAGACTATACATATAATGCATGACAGCTCCCAAACAATTTGACCATGGGTTGACAAATGAATGCACAATCCATTTAGTAACTCTTGTTGTAATTAGTGGGATAATTAAATAGACTATCAATGCCCTAAAGAAATCACCTTGAGCATTGTATGAAAATCTAACTGAGCATCATTTCAAGATCAATTTCAAGCACTTTAATATCGATGATGCAACTTTGTTTGTCAAGAAAGTTAACAAAATTGTTGTATATCTTGTGTTCCATGTAGATGATATTTTGATAACAAGGAACAATGAAGAATATATTTCATCCTTAAACAAATAATTGATGAAGGTTTTTTAGATAATAGACAAGGGACATCTTCACTACTACTTGGGCATTGAAGTAAATCAATATCCAAGATATATATTCATCTCCTAAAAAAAGTACAAGGGAGAGTTGTTGAATAAATTTGGCATGGTTTATTGTAATCCTCTCTCGACTCCAATGGGGAAAAATTTGAATCTAACATCAAAAGAAAGGAATGAATTTGAGGACGCAACTAAATATTCACAACTTTTGGGGAAGTCTCATCTACCTTACGACTATCAAACCAGATATTTCATTTGCAGTTGGGATCCTCTCTAGGTTCATGAAAAAACCTTGTGAAGGACATTGGTGTGTTGGAAAGAGAGTTCTAAGGTACTTGAAGGGAACTCATGACTTTGGGCTCAAATACTCTAAGGTGGAGGAATTCAAACTAGTCAGATATACAAATTCAAACTTTGATGGGAATAAGGATAATGGAGTGTGTAATTCAGGATACCTCATGAGTCTTGGATCAATGACTATCCCTTGGAGATCACACAACCAATATGTTCCAACGCATTTCACTACAGAGACAGAGTATGTGGATGTTGAAAAAAAAACAAAGGATATTGTGTGGCTCGGGAAGTTACTAGAGAATTTGCAGTCGAAACAGGTGAATGCTACTCCACTTTTGATTGACAACAATTTTTCAATCAAGTTGGCTAAGAATCCTAGATTCCATGATCGAACAAAGCACATTAACATGAAGTACCATCTGATTTGACGTTATGTATAGGCCAAGACCATTCATTTGACAGATTGTTCCACAAGTGAGCAAATTGTAGACATCTTCACCAAAGTGCTTGGAAGAGAAAAGTTTGAAAAGTTTAGAAAGATACTTGGACTCACAAACACCCCTTCGGATTAAAGGGGTGAATGTTAGATACCTAATCCTAGGGATTATGGTGTATTGTAAATATTATTATTATTCATTTAAGAGAAATTTGAAGAATCATAGGTGAATAAGAATAGTCATCAAACCTATTGAAAGATGAAATCAAAAGTCATATCTCAATGTATTTATATGAAGCTCACATTAATAAAATTCATTCAAACCTAGATTTATTCCAAACTTGTTAAAAATTACACTAACAATTTCACAATAAATAAAAGTTACACATAAAATAAATAAATAGATTTTTTTTAATTTAAATGAGCTCAATTTAAGTTACACAATCAACACAAACATGGAGAAATACACTATCAAGATAAAGTAAAAAAAAGCACAACTCAACTTGTTGAGATAGAGTATCTCAAATATAAGTAAAAAAAACACAACTCAACCGGTTGAGATATAGTATCTCAAATAATTATGTATATTTGATGTTAATGGTTAAACGTTGGAAGCATGGATATTATATATATGGGCCAAGGTTTAAAATTTCATCCCTATACTTATCAAAGGTTTTATTAAGATGATATTAAATGCATTCAAACATCAATCGGATGCAAATTCCACCTACATTTTATCATTAAAAACTATCAGAATTTTAGTTCGAAGGAAACGATTCAAATAATAAACACTTTTGATCTTATGTTCAAGAACCGCATACAAATCTTGTAGAAATTATGACATGCCAATGTGGAGGTTAGATTCACATCGCTTCGCAAATAAAACAAAAACATTTAATTATTATTGATATGAGTCGTGAGAAATTAATTAGCATCGTCTTAATAAAAGTATTATTAAATGTTTTTAATGGTTGGATTAAATTTTTATTAAACTTTTTTTTAAGTATGTTTCCAAGTTTAATACATTAAAGAGATGCATTTGAATATTTTGCTTTATTTTCATAAAGGAAATCTCATCTTATAAATTAAATATGATGTGTTTAAAATTTAAAAAACAAGAATCTTATAAATTAAATATGATGTGTTTAAAATTAAAAAAACAAGAATTTTATAAATTAAATATGATGTGTTTAAAATTTAAATAAGAAGAATTTTATAAATTAAATATGATGTGTTTAAAATTTAAATAAGAAGAATTTTATAAATTAAATATGATGTGTTTAAAATTTAAATAATAAGAATAAGTTTTTGGATAGTTGTTGGCTTGTTATGTTCTTTTTTCTTGACTTTTGTTTTTTATTTTAAACTTGACTGTTTTTGCAAGGTAAATATCTTTGTATGATAGATATATTTGAGTGGGTTCACATTTAGATATTGTAGTTGAGTATTTTAAAATTGTTTATATTTAAATTTTATAAGATTTTTAAATAATATCATTATGAAAATATAGTTTTATCATAATTAATATTGGAATTAGTTTAAATTAATTTTATTTTTTATTAATAAATTATTTTTTTAAATATATTTTTTCAAGATTTTATATATTAAAAAAATTATATTTAAAAAATTTGATTCTTTTTAATGTTAAATAAATTGAAAGTTAAATAAAATGTTATAATTTGGAACATTGATGTGATAATAATTTAAATTCAAATCTTAACAAATATGTTCTTCTTCTTAACTATATATATATAGATTATAAATTCTAAAACAAAATATATATATATATAAAGAGTAATTTAGATTTCAATCCAATCAAAAATATATTCCTCTTCTTAACTATATAGATTATAAATTTTAAAAAATAAATATTAAATATTAATAAATAAATAAAATATTATAATATAAATATAAATAAATTATAAAAAAAATGAGTAATCCAAATTTCAATCCAATCAAACATGTCAATAGTATTTAATAGTAGGTACATCCCCAACTTATAAACTCTATGATTGTTCAAATTGTTTTTTTCTAGTTTCATATTTATTTCAGATGTTTACATTCACAAGTTTCTTTTTGTTCTATATCATAAGTTTTTTTTTAATCACTTTTCAGAAAATTCTAGTTTAAACATTTTGTTTTTTGGTATTTTTCTAGGTATATTTTCCTATCAATTTGTCTGAAATCAGTTATAAATTATTGGATTCATATATTTAAGTAGTTGTAACTAGTTGTATTTGTATAATCCTAGTGTTCCAAAGATTTTTAAGGGTGCTGAATTCATTAATTTATTCAAAAATATAATTTAAACAATACAAAATATCAATATTCAAAAGATAGAACTTCTAAACAACATCTTTAAAAAAATATTTAGGACTCATAAATTGTTTTTTAGATGTTTCTAACAATGATGTATAAAACCATGTTTTATATTTTCAATAATGTGAAAAATACAATTAATTTTACAAAATATCTAGATTTTAATATTTTTTAAAACATATTTTGAATCAACAAAACTAACATAAGCAACCATAACTTGGTACACGAGTTGCAATTACGAAAGAGGGCAGTAACCCTAGTGAATAAAGTTTTAGCTGTTGTAGAAAATCTGACTCGTACACTCACAAAAATATATGACACTTACTTAAAAGTTGATGTTGTTGGCCAATTATAGATAAATTTATAATTGTAAATATAATTTAATTTAATAATATAATTTTAAAAAGACAAATCATGGATTTCAAGTCTAAATGGTATTATGTATAAATTTTGAATCTTTCATAGTAATTAAAACTTTTTTATTAAAGTATTAAATTATTTATAAAAAATAAATAAATTATTTTATAATATTAGCGAAGAAGAATTATTATTTTTATAATTAGTTAATATTTAATTCTTAAAAATAAATAATTATAACTATGTTATTTTTAAAGGAAGGTATTAAATTATTTTATAATATTATGGAAGCATAGTTAATTTTAAAACTTTTATTAAAGTATTAAATTATTTTATAAAAAATAAATAAATTATTCTATAACATTGAATAAGAAGAATTCATTATTTTTTATAATTAGTTAATATTTAATTTTAAAAAATAAATAATTATAACCATGCTATTTTTAAAGGAAGGTATTAAATTATTTTATAATATTATGGAAGAATGGTTATTATTTTTTATAATTTGTTAATATTTAATTTTAGTAAATAATTAAAATTTAAGAAGAAAATTCTTTTATAAATTTCTAAGCCATAATGAAGTACATGATTATGATAGTCTTAACTTATTTGGCAACAACTTTATCTTAAGTTTTTAGAAATATATATTAGTATACAAATTTATTTAAATGTTGAAATTTACAAGACTAGCCATTTAATTATTAATATACAAGAGTGGGCCTAATGACTAAGAACATGTGTTTCCTCTTAAAAGATCACAAGTTTAAATATATATGAGTTTCACTGATTTTTTTAAACTAAGTTTCTTGGTTTCTGAAATAGATAAAATATAATTTATTTAAGCTATAATGTATTGCTCAATTAGTAAATGAACCATAGTTATTTATCAACACTAAAGGGTTAAACCTATAATAATTTTTACAATTGAAATATCAGCCTACCCTGACTCCGGGTACGCCCAAATCTAATTTTTACAATTGAAATATCAGCCTACCCTGATTCGGGGTACGCCTAAATCTAAGCCTGTAACAACCTAACCCTACCAAAAACTGGCCTACATGACGCGATACACCTATGCTATTAAATGTTATATAATTAATATCAAGTACTGGCCTACATGACGCGATACACCTATGCTATTAAATGTTATATAATCAATATCAAGTACTGTTACGCAGTGGTCATCTTCTATATGTAACCACTACTACTCTTTCCCTTGCCACACATTTATTTATTCACATCTGCCTGGTGTCTTTCCGATCTTACAGAGTTGGCAGAGATAGAGAGAAATAGAGACTAGGAATGGCTGCAAATGCATTGAAGAAAGGGCACAAGTACAGGTCTCTGATGACGAAGATGAAGATGGGCTTATCAATTCGTTTCTCCAAGAAGAAAAACAGCAAAGAGAAGGAGTACTCGTCACAGGTTCATCCCACAATTCCTTGCGAGCTATCGCAGGCATGGGAGATAGCCAGGCCTTACAGGCCCCGCCTGGTTCTGAACCTCCAGACAATAAGAGAAGAGGAGGATCCCTCCAAAACACCCTGGTGCGAGGACGCAACAAGGACTCCTCTCTACTTCTCCAGGGGCACCAACACCAAACGCTTCCGTCTCCGCCTCCGCCGCTACGCAAAGTGGATGTGGAGGGTGCACTGCGCTGCAAGGCTTCGCCGCAACTTCACTAGTGTTCTTCATCTCTTCAGGATGAGAAGAGATCCAGGGGCTCCTACCGCTTCCGGTCTCAGCGTCATCTGATCTCGAAATGATTGTTTAGTTATCTTTCTTCTATTCATCAATTAATATTTTTAGTTGTATTTATACAAGATCTGTTGTGTGAGCCTCTGATGGGCTATTGCACGGCGAGTAATGCCAAATATTGTAAAGGCCAGGCAGATCCTTCTCTCTAAACAACAATCGGAAGGGGATGGGAATGATTCTATTGATATGAAGGTAGGTAGCTAGATTGGTTTGATCTCAATCAGAGTTGAAATCTGCATGGTTTCAGTAGATATATTTGGTAAGTTGTTTTGTGCTGGTCTTTCATAATGATTTCGATTTGATTATAACCAAAGAAGCCATCAACAAATGAAAATACTTCCCTTCTAGGGAAATTATTCACAATTTAGTCGATGACCACCCACCTTTTCCAACTTAAGCACCTGTTAATAATCTGTAGTCATTTTGTTCTGTCCATAAAATACGGATCACTTTTGTTGTGATGTTCTTCTTGCACGCAACGAGAATCGCCATCTTAGAAAAGCGATCAACAACCACAAAAACACAGTCATTTCCCCACTCGGTGGACAAGAGGCCCAACATGTAGTGCATTGAGATGGATTCCCATGGTCTGTCGGGAGTAGGAAGAGGGGTGTACAAGCCCTGTTTTTTAGTGGTCGGTTTGGCAATAACGCAGACACTGCAGGACCTGATATACTTGTTGACCTCCTGTTGAATTTTCGGCCAGTAGAAATGTTTTTGTAGCATCGCCACTGTCTTTTCGACGCCGAAGTGTCATGCCACCCAACTATAATGGACTTCCCAGATCAGCTTCGCTCGCTCACTTCATTGAACAAATATATGGCCCAAACGACACAACAACCCATCCTGAAGATGGAAATTATCAACAACTGCGTTTGCACCCAACATTTGATAGGTGGTGGCGAAGTCCGGGTCTGTCTCGTAGAGTTGGGGCCATCCAGAGGTCTCATGGCCGCAGGAGTCTAGCACTGTGGTGAGTGTCGCGACTGGCAGTCTTTTGAGGCAATCAAAGACGTGACTGGTGCTTCATGTTTTATACTTGATGTTGAGGTGGAATTGCTGCAAGTATGTGGACCACTTTTGATGGCAATCATTCAACAATTTTTCTTGCGTCTGCATGAACTGCAATATCTTATGATCAATGCGAATGACTGTCTCCTTCCCAAGAATGTAATGTCTCCATTAGCGGCAGGCTTGCACAATGGAGTACATTTATTTGTTGTAAGTAGGGTACTTACGGACAACATCTGATAGTGTCTCACTATGACAGGCCACGAGGTGGTCGTGCTGAGTGAGAACAACGTCCACCACATAGTCTGAAGCATATGTCTCGATCTCAAAGGGTTGTTGCAAGTCTGGTAATGAAATTACTAGGGTTGAGCATAAGCGTTGCTTCAAATCGTGGAACGCTTGTTGTTGGGACTGACCCCACGCAAATTTTGCCTTACCACCACCCCTGGTTATTTGGCTGAGGGCCCATGCAATATGGGAGAATCCCAACACAAACCTATGGTAGAAATTGGCAAGGCCCAAGAAGCTTCGAAGCTCAGTGAGTGTGGTTGGAGCTAACCAGTCACGGATGACTTGGATCTTGGCTAGATCCACATGTATGCCATGCTGATCAATTATGTAGCCCAGGTAATGGACCATGTCCATGTTGAAGGAGCATTTCACCAAGTTGGCATATAGCTTGTGTTGTTGTAGGGTGTGCAGAACATATTCAATATGTTGCAAGTGTTCAGCCCAAGTCTTGTTGTAAATAAGAATGTCATCTAGATACACCACTACAAAAGTATTGGTGAATGGTCACAGAATATCGTTCATCATCCTCATGAAATTGGTTGGAACATTTGTCAAACCAAAGGACATGACCAACTATTCAAAAAGGGCTTCCTTTGACTTGAAGGTGGTTTTTCATACATCTATTTATTCTATCGGGACCTGGTGGTAGTCAGACTTCAGATTAATCTTACTAAAGTATTTGGCCCCCGTGAGTTGATCAAGGAGGTCGTCGATTCAGAGAATCGGGTACCAGTTTCTTACTATGATTTTATTCAGAGCTCAATAATCAATGCAGAGTCGCCAGGTTCCATCTTTCTTCTATATCAGCACGATTGGGCTCCCGCAAGGTGATGAGTTGAGATGGATGTGCCCCTTGTGGAGCAGTTCTTGGATCTGTCGCTTGATCTCCTCATTCTCTAACAGAGAGCGACAATAGACTGGCCCATTGGGCAGCGGTGTGCCGGGGATTAGATTGATGGGATGCTTGACTTGGTAGTGCAGAGGTACCCCAATAGGTGAGGAGAAGATATATGAGTATTCTTCCACAACCTTATCTACTTGTTTCTGCTGTGTGGAGAGGTCGGCCGAAAAGACCCTGGATGTGGTTGTGATATTTCACTTATTCTAAGAGTGAATCATGAAGAAGACAAACTTCCTCGTCTGAGATATGACCTTCCTGCATTTCTTAGCAAAGATCAAGGAAATAGCACTAAGTGGGACTGCCTCGGGTATCTTGTACAATTTCCTATTCAAAGTAATAATAACACTACGAGGCCTAGACTCA
>SNQJ01S0066048.1:27365-67761 GCA_010110895.2 Picea sitchensis
ACTTCATCATGGAGAATGTAATGCTTGATCTCAAAGTACTTTGGTCTTTCTGGAACACTGGTTTTCTCTGAAGGCTTCATATAGCTTTGATCAATACAGTGTGTCATTATTGGATTCATATTTTGTTCCCCATTATCTCATAACATTGTGGCAAGGCTCAAACTGGAACATATCCATGTGGCACTTCTTCTGTAATCATGAGATGTTTGTCATGGATTGGCAATCCATCATCCTGATCTTCTGAGTAATCATTCTGATACAATATCTCTATTATAGAAAGTCTTCACCACGCTTTTGTTGTGCATTGGAGGTTCTCCACCAAGTTGTCTTCTTCCATCTACATACAAGGGTCTCTTTCTAGTATACCTCAAATAATTGAGGTTTCTCTACATATGCTCTTTGTTCAATTATTATGGAGAACAGTCTTTGCATTCATTTGATGTCAATTCCAACCTATGGATATTGTGGATGATATAATGGCTCGTGTAGATATATATCTGGTTTACTGGAACAAGTAATCATCATAGTCTTATATCTCCATCTGGGATAACCTCTAGTTCTGGATCTCACAATGCTTACATTCATAAGTCTTTCATACATTGTTCTTCATCACAACTTTCAATACCTCTGCTTGATTTCTTTTATTGAGTTCATATCAGGCTGGTAATCTTGTGATTCTTGATACAATGACTAGCTGTTCTGGCTTTTCTTTCTTTCTTGGAATCTTCATGTTCTTCCTCATGTTTCTATTTAGATCTTGGCTCCATAGAGTTTTCTATAGATTCCATGCTCTGAAGATTCCAGCTTCTTCCTTTCATAGTAGAATCATGGATGTGGATGGATATCCAGGGATGCTTTAAGGCTTCTTTTCGAAGAAGACTTCTTCTAAGGTCAAATTGAACATGTACTGCTTTTCATGGTTGCTACCATGGATATATACTTTATCACCTTTAATGGATCATAGGATTAGCTCCCTCCTAATCCTTTCTTCATGTATGAATGCATGCTCTTATTTTGGTAATATATAATCGGCTCCCTCCATCTAGGAGAGTCCACACTTTTGTCTGCATCCTTATTGCCTTCTACAAAGTGTTACAAATATTTTTCCAATTTCCTCTTGATTGCTGAATTATTTTTGTCTTTAATTATTCTAGGTTTCTTTCTGATTTCGTCTTATCTTGCAGCTTGTCTTATAGTCATAGTGATAACAGTACTTATATTGTTGTTCTTCCATAAGCATATTTTCTCTTTGAACATATTATCTTCTTAAAAATAGATATGGAAGATATGTACTGAAAACATGGTATGCACAAGAACTATGAAAAGTATTGTTACCTTATCTTAGAAGAAGAAGTCTATTTTTTCCTGCTTGGTTTTCTTTGAGAGTTCCCTTTCTTCAACAACTGATGATTCATGTGTTTCCTTCCTTTTCTTTAACTCGGGACAATGATTCTTGTAGTGACCATACTTTTGACAATTGAAGCATTGTATCCTTGAACTATGAAATGCATTCTTCACGTCCATCTGATGGACTTCCCATCCCTTGGCTACTGCAACGGCAAGTGCCAAACGTATGGAAGCCAGCTTCGCTACTGGAGCGAAGGTATCATCATAGTCAATGCCATGCACCTGCTGAAAGCCTTTGCCAACAAGCTTGGATTTGTATCTGTTAATCTGTCCATCCGGTGTTATATTGGTCCTGTAGACCCATCTGCACCTGACAAGTTTCCTTCCAGAAGGAAGGGGAACCAAATCCCAAGTTTGTTTCTCAAGGAGGGAGTTGTACTCATCCTGCATGGCGGTTTCCCAAAAGGGATTTATAGCAGGCTCACCATAAGAATGTGCATTTGAAGATTGAACCAAGAAATGATTCCTGGAGGGAAATGGTTCAATGGCAGTGAGTGCAATAGGAATCTCCTTGAAATCATATTGATTCCTCCTAGTATCGGTTGGATCACCAACAACATCCCCTGCATCCTGAAGAGTAGCGTGGTCCCACTTGGGCCTCTTCTCTGGATCTGAATTTTCATCTGAATGCACTGACTCTACATCTGACTGTATTGAATCTATATCTAGATCATTTGAATCCTTTGAATCAGAACTATCGTCTGAAGAAGATTCGGCATGTGCATGCTCATCATCTTGGACAGGTGGAAGAATGAAGGTGTTTGCATGCAGACGTTGAGGTACATGCGAGACACTTTCCTCGAATTGGACACTTCGCTCAATGATGAGTCAGTCTGAGGAAAGATCAATAAGTCTGTATCCCTTCACACTTTTGGGGTATCCAACAAAGATACACTATATGCTATGTGGATCAAGTGCCTTCCTCTTTTTAGAGGGAATCTGGGCCCATGCACATGAACAGAAAATATGAAAGTGGGTTACTTCCGGTTTGAGGCCACTCCAAGCCTCGTAGGGGGTCTTATCCTTGACAGATCTATGGGGAGATATGTTTTGGATTTAGGTTTCACAATTAAGTGCTTCGTCCCATAATCTCTATGGAAGTGACTTGACATGCAACATGTAAGATGCCATCTCTTTTAGAGATCTGTTTTTTCACTCAACAACTTTGTTTTGTTGTGGAGTATAGAGAAATGTGTGTTGCAAGTGAATCCCTGCCTCATGGAAAATATTTTGGATCTCATGATTGAAATACTCTCCCTCGTTATCAGTTCTAAGGACTTTGATTTTCTTTCCTGACTGTGTCTCAACTAGGGCTTTGAAATCTTTGAGGTGTTGAAAGACCTCTAATTTTTGCTTGAGAATGTAAATCCATGTGAAACGTGAGAAATCATCAACAAAAATTAGAACATACCTCGCTTTGTTGATTGATGGATGTGGAAAAGGGCCCATGAGGTCACTATGGATCATATCTAAAGGAGAGGAAGCTCTCTGAGTCTTTCCTTTGTCAAATTTCTCTTGAGGGTGTTTTCCAAGAACACATCCCTCACAAATTCCTTTGGAGAAATGGATGTCTGGTAGACCATCAACCAATATTTTCTTTTTGAGCTATTGAATATATCTGAAATTCAAATTCCTGAACCTTTCGTTCCATATCCTACTGCTTTCATCAACATGGGTAAGTAGTAAAGCATAATCTGGTTCAATAAATTCAAAAAATGTATACACTCTAGATTGATGATTTACCTTACCGGTAGAAACCCTGGAATTGGTTTGCATGTCATATATGTACACTGCATTAGGTGTGAATCTGACTTTCTTTCCGGTGTCATAATTTTTCATCTGATACACAAAGAGAATATTGACAAAATGTTTGGGAGCGTGTAGCACATTCTCGAAGCTTCTGTTGGTGAGTTCAACCCTTCCTTTTCCAATGACCTCGACTAGAGAGTTGTCCCCCATCATAATAGGAGTACCTTTGCATGCATCCAATGAAGAATAAATTGTTTTTTGGGCATCCATGTGATGTGATGCTCCTGGATCTACAATCCAAGCATCGGGAGAGGAGTTGATGGCAATCAAGGCATGGCTAGAATTGCCTTCTTGGGATTTTGATCTTCTGGCTTCTTCTTCTTGGCACCCTCAGGGATGTGATATCCAAGGTTCTTTTGCTAAAGTATTTGAGTCATTAGATCTATTTGTTTTTTCATGCATGTGGATTCTAGATGGAATCCTTTATGGCAGTATGTACATTTCTTTCCTTTTCTTCCCTTTCCACTATTGGATCCAGAGGAATCGATGGAGAGTTTTGAGTACCCTTCCTTCTTCGTATTTGCATGATCTTTCCTTTTGTATTTATCTTTAGATTTATGATATTGATGGCTACCATCTTGTATAGTAAGTACATCCACCTTTGGGCCTTTGATTTTTCCCATGTTCATGAGCTTGGTTTTCTCTTATGTCAGGGATTCGATAAATTCCTCAAGAGAAGGCATCTTCCAGGTGCTCCAGAGATGAATTTGACTGAATGGAATGTGTATACAAACACAAATAATTTAGGACCAAGTTTTAAGAGAATGGTGAGAACCATTTTTTTCTCCTCCTTAGATTTATCAACCCCGCAAGCTTTGAGTTGTGATGGTAAATCCTTGTATTTTGTAAACAAATCTTGGAGATTATCGAAGCTTTTTGGATCCAATGTGAGACATTCCACCTCGAGCATGTGTCCCCTCATTACATCCTATTTTCCAAACATCCCTTCCATGGTGGTCCAGGATTCATTGGGGGTTTTACAGGAAAATATGTGAAAAAAGAGATCAGGAGAAATGAGACTGCAAATTGTTTCGAATGATTCATCCATTTGATTTAGATAATTCGATTTTTCTATGGCTGATGTCGGTTCTATATTTGTATTCATGGTTAACCTATACAATCCTATTCTTCGAATATGCATGACCATCTTCTATTTCCATGCAAATAAGTTGTAAGGTGTAAGAATGAATTATTTTGGGAATTCTATTTTTCCGCTGTCTTCAATCTTTGGTACCTGCAGAAAATAATTTGGTGTAGCTTTGCTTAGCAGTCCGTCAGCTCTAATACCATGTAAATTTTTTGAACCTGCACATAATATATATATCTAGAAAATACCACACACATTTGCAGAGAGAAATTGACAACGAAGAAGAAAGAGAGAAATAATGGAAGAATTCTCATTAACCGTGATGAATAATAAATAATTTACACATGATACATTATGTATAACTCAACCAATGTGCATTGGAGGTGAATCCAATGCACCATAGTAGTTGTATAGAGTGATATGGATACACACCAACAGTTACAGGGGTGAACTGCCACCTATTCTAGTCTCTCTTGGGAAGTTACGAGAGTGAACTACCACCTAGCTGAATTAACTAGTCTAGCAGTCTTCAATTAACTGGATGAAATAGAGTGAAGTGAGGAGGAGATCAGGGAATCATGGTTAATGTGCTATTCTTGTGATGATCCCAAGGAAAATGTGCATTAGATGGTGATGATCCCAATGTTGCATGGTGACAAAACCAATGCAACATCTAGACTCCACTCAACTAGTCAAACTGAAGTGAAAACTGAAGAGAATATTCTCCTAGAGGAATATTCTCCCTAAACTTTAGGAGACTGGATAAATACTAATAAACATAGGAAAAACCTTAGGAAAAAGAAATCCTAGGTGTGTGTGAAGTAACTCCAATAGGCTGGTGAATTAATGTTGAACCTCGGGCCTTCTCACTATGCGCACACAGATGATGAGAATAAGTTTTCCCCCATACAAAAATGGGATACAATTAATTCTTTGTTGGCTATGGTAGCACATAATGGGTGAAATATTCTTCACATGGATGGGAAGAAAACTTTATTGAATGGATATTTGAAAGAGAATGTCTACATGTCTCAACTAGAAGGATTTGTTATGAACAATCAAGAACATAATGCATGCAATCTCATTAAGTCGTTGTATAGCTGATGAGTCCAAAATATGGCACACTTTTGACAACAATATGAAGCATAAACATATGTTTTATTTGTGCTACTATATAATTATATGGTCATTATCATCCAATTTGTGGAGATTATGTAACATAGGAAAATACTTCATATTTTGAATAAACAAATCATAAATGAGAAAACAATTATCATATTAGTTGGGATTATTTTCCAATTAATATTGGTAGGATATGGAATAATATTAATTGGTAGGATATGAAATAATATTAAATGGGATTAGATACCAACTAATTAGATTTGAGAGTGTGTACTAATATTTTGGTTATGTAGTGTGGTTATATTTAGTTAGTATTATTACCAACCGATGTGGAACTAGATCCTACTTTCATTCCTTATGTTGGTTATGTAATTATATTTTGTTGGGAATATTTCCAACTAAAATGGAACTAGATCCTATTTACACTCTTAGATCCTATTTTTACTACAAACAATTGTGGAGTTTGTTGTATTAGTCTCTTTATATAAAAAGAGAAGACTTATTGTGTTGTAGGAAGAAGGAGAGAGCTACACTTTTGAATTGGAGAAGAAGATCAATTTGAAGAATAATGCATTGAAGACACTCTTGATAGTAATAAAATTATCTCTCATTTCCATTTCAAGTATTCTTTAATTTTAGTTTAATGTAACTTATTTCAATTGTTTTTATTTTGTTTTAATGTAATTTACAAGTTAAGAAGGGCATGGAGATATGTTTCATATGAATCAAGGAAGGGCTCCCTTGCTTGCATAAGAAGGAGAGGTCCATGACCCATTAAAGTAGGAGTAGAATACATGAATTTCAATTCATTTCATTATGTTGTGTGTGTTATTTTAATTCTTGTATTCCAAATTTCTGCAAGTATGTTTTCTCATTTCCTTTCTCTCTTGTGTGTTATTATAATTCCTATATTTGAATTTGTGGAAGTATGTTTTATTTTCTGCAACATCATTTACTTTCTTAGTTAGCAATTTTATTTTATTTTTTTATAAGAATATAGAAAACCAATATTAAATAAGGAACCCAGAGCTTGTACATATAGTGCATGACATATCACAAGTAATTTGACCATGGGTTGACAAATTAATGTACAATCCATTTAGTTAATCTTGATGTAATTAGTGGGGTAATTAAATAGACTGTTATTTTGGTATCATTATTGGGGATGGAACCCAAGTCACGTGCATGACAACAGATGGGAATACTCGAGGAAATTGGAGACTATACATACAATGCACACCATCTCGCAAGAAATATGACCCCAGGTTGACAAATGAATGCACAATCCATTTAGTTACTCTTTTCGTAATTAGTGGGGTAATTAAATAAACTATAAATTCCCTAAAGAAAGGACCTTGAGCATTGTATGAAAATATAACTGAGCATCATTTGAAGATCAATTTCAAGCACTTTAATATCGATGATTCAACTTTGTTTGTCAAGAAAGTTAACAAAATTGTTGTATATCTTGTGTTCCATGTAGATGATCTTTTGATAACAAGGAACAATGAAGAACATATTGCATCCATAAATAAATAATTGATGAAGGGTTTTCAGATGATAAACATGGGACATCTTCACTACTACTTGGGAATTGAAGTAAATCAATATCCAAGATATATATTCATCTCCTAAAAGAAGTACAAGGGAGAGTTGTTGAATAAATTCGGCATGGTTTATTGTAATCCTCTATCTACTCCAATGAAAAAAAAATTGAATCTAACATTAAAAGAAAGGAATGGATTTGAGGACACAACTAAATATTGACAACTTATGGGGAAGTCTAATCTACCTTACCACTACCAAACCAGATATTTCATTTGCAGTTGGGATCCTCTCTAGGTTCATGCAGAAACCTTGTGAAGCACAATGGTGTGTTGCAAAGAGAGTTCTAAGGTACTTGAAGGGAACTCATGACTTTGGGCTCAAATACTCTAAGGTGGAGGAATTCAAACCAGTCGGATATACAAATTCAAACTTTGATGGGGATAAGGATAATGGAGTGTCTACTTTAGGATACCTCATGAGTCTTGGATCAATGATTATCCCTTAGACATCACACAAGCAATACGTTCCAACATATTCCACTACAGAGGCAGAGTATGTGGATGTTACAGAAAAAACAAAGGATATTGTGTGGCTAGAGAAGATACTAGAGCATTTGCAGTAGAAACAGGTGAATCCTACTCCACTTTTGATTGACAACTCTTTTTCAATCAAGTTGGCCAAGAATCCTAGATTCCATAATCGAGCAAAGCACATCAACATGAAGTACCATCTGATTTGACGTCATGTATAGGCCAAGACCATTCATTTGATAGATTGTTCCACAAATGAGCAAATTGTAGAAATTTTCACCAAAGTGTTTGGAAGAGAAAAGTTTGAAAAGTTTAGAAAGATACTTCGACTCACAAACACCCCTTCGGATTAAAGGTTTGAATGCTAGATACCTAATCCTAGGAATTATGGTGTATTGTAAATATTATTATTATTCATTTAGGAAAAATTTGAAGAATCATAGGTGAATAGGAATAGTCATCAAACCTATTGAAAGATGAAACCAAAGGTCATATTTCAATATATTTATATGAAGCTCACATTAATAAAACTCATTCAAACATAAATTTATTCCAAACATGTTAAAAATTACACTAACAATTTCACAATAATAAAATTGCACATAAAATAAATAAATATATTTTTAAAAATTTAAATAAGCTCAATTTAAGCTACACAATCAACACAAACATGGAAAAATAAACTATTAAGATGAAGTGAAAAAAGCACAACTCAACTAATTAAGATAGAGTATCTCTAATATAAATAAAAAAAACACAACTCAACTAGTTGAGATAGAGCATCTCAAATAATTATGTATATTTGATATTAATGGTTAAAGTTGGAAGCATGAATATTATATATATATGGGCCAAGGTTTAAAATTTCATCCCTATACTTATCAAGGTTTTTCTTAAGATGATATTAAATTCATTCCAGCATCAACCGAATGCAAATTCCACATACATTTTATCGTTAAAAACTATCATAATTTTAGTTCGAAGGAAACAATTCAAATAATAAACACTTTTGATCTTATTTTCAAGAACCGCATACAAATCTTGTAGAAAGTATGACGTGCCAATGAGGAGGTTAGATTCACATCGCTTGTCAAATAAAACAAAAACATTTAATTATTATTGATATGAGTCGTGAGAAATTAATTAGCATTGTCTTAATAAAAGTATTATTAAACGTTTTTATGTTTTTAATGGTTGGATGAAATTCTTATTAAACTTTTTGTTTAATATGTTTCCAAGTTTAATACATGGGAGAGATACATTTGGATATTTTGCTTTATTTTCATAAAGGAAAACTCATCTTATAAACTATAAATTAAATATGATGTCTTTAAAATTAAAAAAAAAAAAACTTATAAATTAAATATGATGCGTTTAAAATTAAAAAAACAAAAAATCAAGAATTTTATAAATTAAATATGATGTGTTTAAAATTTAAATAATAAAAATCTTATGTTGGGTAAGTTGTTGGATGGTTGTTGGCTTGTTATGTTTGTTTTTTTACTTTTGTTTTTTGTTTCAAATTTGAGTGTTCTTTCTATGATAAATATCTTTGTATGGTCAATATAATTGAGTAGGTTCACATTTAGATATTGTAGTTGAGTGTTTTAAAATTGTTTATATTTAAATTTTATAAGATTTTTAAATAATATAGTTATGAAAATATAGTTTTTTCATAGTTAATAGAGAGATTAGAATTAGTTTAAATTGATTTTATTTTTTTATTAATGAGTTAATTTTTTAGATATATTTTTTCAAAATTTTATATATTAAAAGAAATTATATTTTTTTAATATTAGATAAATTAAAAATTAAATAAAATATTATAATTTGGAATATTGATGTGGTAATAACTTAAATTCAAATCTTAACAAATATATTCATCTTCTTAACTATATAGATTATAAATTTTAAAACAAAAATATTAAATATTAATAAAAATAAATATTATAATATAAATATAAATAAATTATAAAAAATTGAGTAATCTATATTTCTATCCAATAAAAAAATATATACTTCATTTTAACTATATAAATTTTAAATTTTAAAACAAAAATATTAAATATTAATAAAAAAATAAATATTATAATATAAATATAAATAAATTATAAAAAATTGAGCAATCCAAATTTCAATCCAATCAAATATGTCAATAGCATTTAATAGTAGGTACATCTGACTTCCAAACTTTATGATTGTCCAGATTGTTTTTTTCTAGTTTCATATTTATTTCAAATGTTTACATTCACTAAGCTTTTTTTTAACCAATCATAACTAATCATAATTGAATCATTTTACAAAAAATTAAAAATATTGGGAAAAAAAAGTTTATAAATATATTTTGGGATTAAGGAAACTTTGCCCAAATCATGTTTAAGTTTGGATGCTTTTGTTCCAAGATCAACTTTAGACATTTTCATAAAAGTCTAGTTTAAACGTTTTATTTTTTAGTATTTTTCTAGGTATATTTTCCTATCAATTTGTGTGAAATCCAAGTATAAATTGTTGGATTCATATATTTAAGTAGTTGTATTTGTATAATCCTAGTGCTCCAAGGTTTTTTCAGGGTGTTGAATTCATTAACTTTTCAAAAATGCAATTTAAACAATATAAAATGTCAATTTCATGAAAATTTGCATCACTAGTTGAAAAAATTTAGAAGATAGAACATTTACAAAACATCTAAAAAAAATATTTAAAACTCATAAATTGTTTGTTTGAGATGTTTCTAACAATGATGTATAAAACCATGTTTTATATTTTCAACAACTTGAAAAATACGATTAATTTAAAAAAATATCTAGATTTTAATATTTTTTTAAAACCTATTTTGAATCAACAAAAATAACATAAGAAACGATAAAATGACACACAAGTTGCAACTATGAAAGAAGCTGCATAAGCAACCACAACTTGGCATAGAAGTTGCAATTAAGAAAGAACTCAGTAATTCTAGTGAATGAAGTTTTAGTTGTTGTAGAGAATCCAACTCATACACTCACAAAAATATATGACACATACCTGAAAGTTGATGTTGTTGGCCAATTGTAGATAAATTTATAATTGTAAATATAATTCAATTTAATAATATAATTTTAAAAGGACAAATCATGGCTTTCAAGTCTAAATGGTATTATGTTTAGTGATAAATTTTGAATCTTTTATAGTAGTTAAAACCTTGTTATTAGGATATTAAATTATTTATATATATATTTTTAAATCATTTTATTATATTAGGGTATAATATTAGGGAAGAATGATTATTATTTTTATAATTGGTTAATATTTAATTTTTAAAAATAATTAATTAAATCTTTGTTATTTTTAAAAGAGGGTATTAAATTATTTTATAATATTATGGAAAAAGTGTTATTATTTTTTATAATTTGTTAATATTTAATTCTTAAAAATAAATAATTAAAATTTAAGAAGAATTTTTTTTATAAATTTCAAAGTGATGAAGTGCATGATTATGATAGTCTTAATTTATTTGGAAACAACTTTATCAGTTTTTACAAATATATATTAATATACAAATTTATTTAAATGCTGAAATTTAAAAGACTTAATCATCTAATTATTAATATAAGATGTAGTATGTGGGAACATTTCATTTTTTCTTATTAGTGAAAGATATGTGTTATATTAATCAAAATGCATTTTTAGATTGTTCTAGAGTTAGGTGTTACTAACTCTTTCTAATTTCATATATATATTTAGAATTGGCTTAAAAGATATGAATATGGCTACAAAATTATAGTTAAACTATATATATATATATATATATAATTAAATTATTGATAAATGTTTGTTTCATTTCCTAAAGTTAAAGATTATATATATATGTGTGTGTGTGTGTTTCATCATTTGTTTTGGAATTACATATTTCATAACCTAGTTCCATTTCAATATATTGAAGGAGATCAAATATGGTATTTAAAAGTTATAATGTATTGGTCAACTAGCCAAACCACTTTCACCATTTTTTTTAATTTGCCTCCTTATATTAACTTCCTTCTTCAATTTTTTTTAATAATTTTCTATTTTTTTATATAATCTTCCAATTAACATATACAATAAGTGGTTGAAAGGATATAAATATAACTAGATAATTGTAATTAAGTAGAAAATATGTTTTTAAATCTTTGATAAGTCCTTTATAAATATTTGTCTCCTTCCCTAGAGTTAAGCATATACGAATTCTCATATTTAAATATATATGAATTTCACTAGTTTTTTGAAATTACATACTAAGTTCTTTGGTTCGTGAAATAGATAAAATATAATTTATTTAAACTATAATGTATTAATCAACTAGTAAAACTACTTTCGTTATTATCAAATTGGTTTCCTTAAAATACCAAACTTTAAAGTTATTTGTTATTTGTAAGAAACTATAAAAGAATGTTACAAAAGAATATGTATGAAACTATAAAAAATGCTACAAAAGAATATGTATAATTGGTGTTGACTAATCACACAAGTGTATCAAATGAATATTATCTTTTTAATATTTAATTTAACAAAAGAGTATAATTGTATATTAATGTGTTTTATAAATAGAATTGTTAAATTAATATTATTATACATTTAAAATATAAAGTTATTTCTAAACTGATTAAAATTCATCTGATTTTTAAGAAGAAAACACATACTCTTATACATATATAAGATAACCACTATTTAAAAAAAATACTTGTATACAGTATCACTGAACACTTAAAAATTTAAGTAATAAAAATACAATTTGATATGAGAATGACAATACAATTAGAATCAGAATATCATGATAATGTTATAGTGGAACCACAAACCTATAACTTGAACGACATTGAGAATGAAATTTATCCTCATAGTTATTTTTAAGATATGTTGGATTATGTTGGATTTTTTCAGGGACTATTTTATTTGTTTACTTTTGTCTATAATTCAGTTTTGTCTATAATTCAGTTAATAGTTATTTTTAAGATATGTTGGATTATGTTGGATTTTTTCATGGACTATTTTATTTGTTTACTTTTGTCTATAATTCAGTTTTGTCTATAATTCAGTTAGAACTTGTTGAATTTGTAAATTTGAGTGGTTAAAATTGTATAATAGAAATGTCTCAAAAAAATTTCAACATTCTAAATTTATTTATAAATTCAGAAATACAATTAAATAACTAAAATAAAATGCAATTTTGTTTAAATCTATTTAGGGTTTGTATCTAAAAATTCTGGCTAAAAAAACAAAAAATTTGTTATAAAATAATTTAAAATAAACATTTTACTAACTTTTTTGGTTTTCAAATGAACCATAGTTGTTTATCAACACTAAAGGGTTAAACCTATAATAACCTATAATAATTTTTACAATTGAAATATCAGCCTACCCTGATTCGGGGTACGCCTAAATCTAAGCCTGTAACAACCTAACCCTACCAAAAACTGGCCTACATGACGCGATACACCTATGCTATTAAATGTTATATAATTAATATCAAGTACTGTTACGCAGTGGTCATCTTCTATATGTAACCAGTACAACTCTTCCCATTGCCACACATTTATTTATTCACATCTGGCTGGTGTCTTTCTGATCTTACAGAGTTGGCAGAGACAGAGAGAAATAGAGACCAGGAATGGCTGCAAATGCAATAAAGAAAGGGCACAAGTCCAGGTCTCTGTTGTCGAATATGGGCTTATCAATTCGTTTCTCCAAGAAGAAAAACAGCAAAGAGAAGGAGTACTCGTCACAGGTTCATCCCACAATTCCTTGCGAGCTATCGCAGGCATGGGAGATAGCCAGGCCTTACAGGCCCCGCCTGGTTCTCAACCTCCAGACAATAAGAGAAGAGGAGGATCCCTCCAAAACACCCTGGTGCGAGGACGCAACAAGGACTCCTCTCTACTTCTCCAGGGGCACCAACACCAAACGCTTCCGTCTCCGCCTCCGCCGCTACGCAAAGTGGATGTGGAGGGTGCACTACGCTGCAAGGCTTCGCCGCAACTTCACTAGTGTTCTTCATCTGTTCAGAATTAGAAGAGATCCAGGGGCCCCTGCCGCTTCCGGTCTCAGCGTCATTTAATCTCGAAATGATTGTTTAGTTATCTTTCTTCTCTTCATCAATTAATAATTTTGGTTGTGAATATTCAAGACGCTTTGCGTCAGTGTATTTATACAAGATCTGTTGTGTGAGCCTCTGATGGGCTATTGCACGGCGAGTAATGCCAAATATTGTAAAGGACAGGCAGATCCTTCTCTCTAAACAGCAATTGGAAGGGGGTGGGAATGATTCTATTGATATGAAGGCAGGTAGCTAGATCGGTTAGTTGAAATCTGCCTGGTTTCAAGTTTTACTGCAACTAATATTCCATGGCGTTAACAAGTCAACGCGGGGATCATCTTAATTTCTTTATCGCGTTTTGTATATTGCTTTACATGATACGCTGTATGACCGCCATTACTGGCGGACATTCCCTCTTGGACCTGGAGATTTGTGATCTATAATATAATAAAATATATGTGATTTGTTTCTGCGTTCATGTACAATGACCTGGCTCAACCCATATAAAAACGGCATGCCTAATTGCTGTGAATACATATATTGTGCATATTCTGTTGCACACATTGGATGAGCGGCCAAAAAATATTTCACCGGTTGTATAAGCCTTTAATAACTCAATGAAGAAAAACAAAGAATATTGATTGTGTGTTGAGGGAAAATCCTAGCCGTTCATTGGTGATCTCAATGAGCATGTACAATCTATTTTCCTCGAGATCCACGCCAGCCCATTGGCCAATCGGTCTTCGATTGTGTCTTTTAATGCTTATCGACACTTTGGTCCAATGACCCATCGACGCTTGGGCCCAATCGGTCATCCATCGCATTGGGATCAGAGTATGGTGTTCATGTTCTATAAGTGCAATAGTGATCCTTGATCGCCGACTAAGTAGGTTGTCGACTAAGAAAGAAGAGAAGAGGATGACGTGGCTTGGTCATACATAACACATGGCAATATGTTGATGTGTCATGACATGTGGCAACATTGATGACATGGCATGATACGTGGACACAAACGTGGTGTGGCATGTGGGAGATGACATGGCATAGCTCGTGTGGTCGTAGTTGTATGGTCGTTTCATCGGATCGATAGTTTGGAGTTTTTTTGCGCAAATCTATGATCGGCCAAAGGTGTTTATCAATACATTGATTGGCTAACCATCGACGATCAACGAAAATTGTCTATCATCACTTTGATTGGTTTGACCCATCAGTGTCAAATATTTTTCATGAGTTGTTGTAACCATTCCACACCATGGACAACTCGATCATGGGCCATTAACACATTTGGACCGATGCCCCATCGGTCCTGTGAAAAAGGGAAGATCCACATATGCTGGCACATGTGAGATAGGTCCATGTGGATGCCTTGTGAATTGGTGACGTTGGTTGACATGTGTGGAGCCGATCCATGTGGATGCCCTGTGGATATGATGATGTCACCCTAAGAGTATTTGCTTAAGAACTTTAAAAGGCCATAACTTGTTGTCCAAAACTCAAAATTGAACATAAAAACATTCATAGAGAAACCCTTGAAGATATTCCAATTAGAATTAGAATTAAAGATAAGAAAGGTAATTTTGTGAAGGTGATGTATATCCCACCATCTTAATAAAACTTAAAGGGTCGAGTGTGTTACACTAGTGTTCTTAAAAAACCCTCTATTATACCTAGAATATGTAATTTTAACAAGTTCTGAAATCTATAATCCCAACCATTCTTGTAAATTTTTAACAGGTTTTTCTAAAAAGTAATTCAATAATGTAACCCAAGAAATAAAATGTTTAGAATGTGCTTTTCTAATTCTGAGTGTGAGGCATTAGGGCTCTTTTCTAAATCTGAGCTTTAGGCATTAAGGCAATCATCATTATTACGCAACAATTTTCAAAACACTTTAGGATGGTCATGGCCTTGCATGACACATATCAACCACATATGTTCTACGATGGTCACGAATTTACCCATCGCATATCAAGAAAGTCTTCATGGGCATTTTGATGGTGGAAGGATGGGCATTTATAGGCTGGTCATGACCTTCCATGGGGTTGATATAGTACAGTTATTTTGGGAATTTTGATAATTTGAGGATATCATCAGCATTTATGTTATTACAAGATTCAGGCAAGCTGGAACGATCTCTCTGTGCTGCCTTTACATAGGGGAGATGAGATCTGAGCACTCCAGTCTCTGGAGGTTCAAGATGCTACATAGAAGCCTTGTTGGAGGAAGGGCTACTGGACTTGAATGAGGTGGTGGGATGTGACGCCAAACAAACCACTATGCCGTCAGCATTAGCAGACACGCCATCACATTGTTCAAGTACGACATTGATCTTTTCACTATTATCATACGATTCATGTTGTTAAACTTTTAGGGTTCGGATCAGAAATATCCACTTTTAGCCTTGTGGACGTTAAAAATACTTTCTTTCTTTCTTCTTTCCACTTTGATGAGCACAAACTCTTAGGATTGCTTGGCCTTCGTTGGTCTTAAAAAGTTTCAAGTTTTACTACAACTAATAATTTCAATAATTTCATAGGGTTACAAGTAGATGCAAGCATAATCATTTTATTTGTTTATGTATTGTTTAATTGTTTTAAGTTTTGATCTTTTTTCTCGAAATCTGATAACATAAAATTATATGAAATCATAATTTTATGTTATTTAAATTGCATTTCTGAACGTACACTCAAATTATAAATAATTAATTACTTAAATCTACAAATCCAATAATTTCTAGTCAAATATCAATTAAACTAAAACATTTGTTTATCCTATTATAACCATTAATAACATATGTAACCCACTTGGCCTAGTAATTTGTGATAAACTTTTTTTTGTGATTAACTTAATATAATGTAATATGTGATTTGTTTCTCCATTAATGAATGGCCTGCCTCAAGCCGTCTAATTAAAACCTTAAAAGTTTAAACCTTGAGAATACATATTCAAAAGATGGGAATGAAGTTCAATTGGCAGTGCCTTTCACATCCACTTCGCAACTCAAACACTTGGTCAAGTCAAACCCCTACGGATGAACGCGAACTCCGAGGACTGCTTGGCCTTCGCCCGTTCTCAATAGGTTTCAAGTTTCCATACAACTAATAATTTCACAGCGTTACAAGTCGATGCCCCCATGAACATCTTATTTGTTTATTTTATGAGCACAAGTCTGGACTCTGCACTAAACCATATACTCCATATTTTCAATTTGTAGCAAGAGATTTTGGAACTTTGTATAACGCTTTCCAAAATAGTTATATATACTTGGCAATATTTCCTCAAATCAACACTTAGTTTATAGATCAAGGAACTTATCCTTTCTCATACCGAGGTTTTTCACATCTTATGAATCTATATTAAGTAGACTTCTTTTGTGCTCTATCAATTTATACGTTCAGATTTATATTCAAACAAGAACTACAGAATTTTTCTTCACAATCCATACTGAACATCCATGCAGCATTAACCATTATTAGTCATCCTAGCTATAGAAATGCACACCATAAAATATTAATCATCCTAGCCATAGAAATGCAATCTACAACAATACATACAAAACTACACAAGAAAATAACCACATAGATTCATTCACATTACATGGGGATTTGTGGAAACCGCTAGCTAAAAATCACCATTGAGTGCTATCTTGTATTCATTTCTACTTAGAATAATTACAATGGCTTTGTATTCATTTCTACTTAAAATAATTACAATGGCTCAATAGCCACATATCAACTTACATTGAGTTCTTGACTTCTCTATCTTATATTCATTTCTACTTAAAATAATTACTATCTTATATTCATTTCTACTTAAAATAATTACAATGGCTCAATCGTCACATATCAACATACAAAGTTTGTTCCCGGATGGGGTGTCAGTAGGGTCCATGTGTCTATGGGAGATGATGACGACTGCCACCTCTTCATAGACCACGTGACCAACGCATGCAACCCTCGCTTCCATTTAACTCCCCCCCACCGATGTGAACTGGTCACATTCATTACTACGAGCTCTTCACTAATTTCCCCAGCATGCCTCCTCTGGTTCTTTTGTCCAGGCGATGGAGGAAAGATGCAGGACGTCACCTCTATGTGCGTGGGAACTCATCCTGCAACTTTTTTTTTATGGCAATCCCCCCAGCGACCCTCTCACCATTTCGTCTCTCTTGTCCATTGCATTTGTTCTCTTCCAGCCTACCCGTTGTTTACTCTCATTTGTCCATTCTCGTCTCCGCCTCACCTTCACTCACAGTTGTCCATGCCTCAGCTCCATGGGAAGCCGAAGAGAGGACCTCTCTGGTTCCAAAACAAAGTGACCATTGCTAGCCGACATCCACCTATCCCCGCTCCGTCGCCCAACTCCTCTCCCTCTTCCTCCATCCGTTCCTCCCCAAACCAGAGTGGTCTCCCAACTTTGTCCTCACCATGGGCATGTCGTGTGGAGTGGTTCGACCTCCAAGGAAATTCTCTGGGCTATGCCTTGGGCCCAATTCAGGATATGGCCTCGTCTTCACAGTCGACCTTGGTCCGCCCGACGAACCCACCTCTCTCTACCCCCTCACCGCTACCCTCTACTCTCTTGCCACCCTCAGACCCTTTTCCATCTCGGGAGGAGTTCCTTGTTCAGGTGGAGGAGCTCCATGCTCAATTGGAAGAGCATCATTTGGACGAGCCTCCGAGCTCGGAGTGTGCTTCTTATGTCAGATTCAGAGACATGGTGTCGATACTACAAGATTTGCTCTTTGCGGTCAAACAAGACGTGGATGACCTCCACTTTCGGCTGGAGCACTTGGACCAGCGCACAGAGCAAATTGAATCTCTACTTGCGACCCTGCTCCACTCACTGCATGCTCCAAGACAAGCAACCGATGCCCCAGCTACTTCAGAGCCGATTCTTGCTCCAACTATCCAGACGGCTACCGCGGAACAGACAAACACACACGATCTACATAGAAATTGAGACACGATGAGATTACAGATCCCTCTTAGCATGTCAAATTTCAGCACAGTCAATTTTTTGTATGACATTAGACAATTTCTTTTTTTTCTTATAGTTTTAATGGAGGATCTGGTCGAATCAGTTTCCCCATGGGGCGATTTAAAAAACTATGTTTAATTTTAATTCTGAATACAGAGACAGAGCTTGGCTGAATTAGTTTCCCCTTGGGACAATTCCATACAAACAAATCCTGCTATCATTGATGATACTGTAATTTTGCTCCATAAAAGATTATATATAGAATTCTTACTTAAAAAAAAAAAATACAAAATTTGCTAGGTTGGTAGGCCTAAGACCATGGCAACCTCAACCATTACCTCTATCACTTTCCTCTCTAGATCTCCTGTTTTCTTACATCTCCTTTCTTCTTCTTCGAGTTTGTTCTTTTCTTTACGAGTTATCATTTTGCCTCATTCATGTTGTATTTATTTACTTTCAGCGTCCAAACAATCTTCTCATGCCCTTTTATTTTCAGCTTCTACCTTTTCCTTTCCAACTTGAGATCCATCTCTTCTCAGTGATTCCTCTTTTATAATGTGACTTTCCAACTTGCACTCAACAACTTGCTCCTTCTTCAACTTGTCCTTTGGACCCCCTTCCACACATGCTGAGAAATTTCCTCTTGACTGTTGGTATTTCTCTCATGCTTTGTTCTTACTGTCACCCTTTGCAGCAACACACTGTCACTTTCTGCAACACTGTCACATTTTGCAGTAGCACTCTCATGTTCTACAATACTGTCATTTCCTCCTGACTGTTGCTATTTCTCTGATGCTCTGTTCTTACTGTCACCCTTTGCAGCAACACACGATCACATTCTACAGTAGCACTGTCACGTTATGCAGCACTGTCGCATTTTGCAGTAGCACTCTGATGTTGTACAACACTGTCATGTTTCATAAGCGCCAAAACTGTTTGAATAGCGGAGCTGTCCCACGCTATGGCGGACGTTACCCGCTAATCCGATTTGTGATGAACTTAATATAATGTCACATGTAATCAGTTAATCACATGTACAACATTCATGGCAGTATGTAATGAGATATACATACTTCCATATCTCAAATATACATTGGATGGTCCATATCTCAGGATATACTGTCATAAAGTCTGCATCACTGGAAGGATTATTTCAAACGTATATTATCATGAAGACTGCCTCGCCGGATAGAAATTGTTTGCATTACAACTTGCGTAGCTGGGATTTCATGACTCTCTTATCGTACACGGGTTTAATCCCTTTACTTTCATTGCCTTTCAACCATTTATATGAAACGCACCAAATTATTTCCCTGGAAAAAAATTAAAATAGAATATTACTGGTTAAGTTCTCCACAATTTGGATATTTGGATTTTTCTAGTCAATTTCACCGGTTATAAAAGAATTCTTGAAAATGTAATTTTTAATTATTGGATTTTCATTTTTTTTTTTAATTGAAAAAATGGTTTGAGTTCCCTCAAAACCGCTATTGTATCTGCCAATCTCAATTATTGAAATTTATGACTGGGACAAAAATGGTTGGAAAAATACTAATGTAAAATATCCAAATCCTAGTATGTTTAGATTATTGTTAATTTTGTGTAGAATTGTTTTATCTAAGTTTTGTTTATGTATATAAACTGAGAGACATGGGCAACTAATTCCAGTGTTAAGTTTGTAATTGGAAAATATATTAATTGTAAAATAATTAAAGGTTTTGACAATTAGTTTACAATAGGACAAAGATGAGATGTTGATGTTTTTGGAAAATGCAATTTTTGCAAAATTGTTTTGATTGTAAAATTAGAAGAAAACTTTATATTCAAGAGATTTGATCGCTTAAGGAGTCATAGGTTGGAGTTAAGATGGATCTAGGCTTGTTCTCATCATTGCTCACCACTTCAAAATTTTATATGTTTATCATGATGTACATGAATATGTGCTAAATGAATTTGATCCCATAGAATTTACTAAGTATCATATGTAATTTAGATTACAAACTAATCAATCTTAATTTTTCTTTTTTGTTCATCTTTTAACTCTAAACTTTGCAAGGTCATACCATGTTTTAACTCTAAACTTTGCAATGAAGGTTATACCCATATTTTCTTGCTTTCCAATATTAAAAGTTTATTTCTCCAACCTCATATGTTATTTATAATTCTATTTAAGTTTATTTGCATGCTCTCATGCTTAATGCATTTGTATATATCAATGCATTCTATATATCTTAACATTATAACAAGAAAGCATAATGAATACAATGGTTTTAATTTGCAAATACTATCACAATAATGATATCCAATCATTGAACAAAGTGGTAGACTTCAACTTATAATTAATAGTTCTTTTCACAACATTATAATATGTGTTTTAAATTTTTTTTCCACTATATTATTCTTAAAATCATTTAACTATAATTTGCACTATGTGGTGTTGAAGTCAATTTATTACATCACTTTTCTTTGTATATTTTCTTAGACCAATGCACTCAATCATTTTTTATTGCATATCACTTAAATCAATGTACCCTATTTTTAGTGTTATATCATTGTTTATCTGTGCAATTAATTGATTACACTTAGCCATATTTCATGCACAACATATATTATGAGTGAAACTATTCACTTTTATATAGTTCAATATCATGTTTTGTGTTTTATCATCAATGATTTATTGGGTGTTTGTAGATGAATCACTGTATATTTCACTCATTTCTTCACTACCATAAAACATAATGGTTGTCAATGGTGTATAATGATTTTAAATATATTGACATGCAAAATAAATGGATGCTGATTTTAATACACACTACAAATTTCAAAAAAACAAAACTTATACGAATGGGAATCCCTATTTAATACACATTTAAGATATGAGTTCCAATTCCCTATTTCTTAATACACATTTACGATATGAGTATTAAAGAAGTGCATTGAATGCACTCTATTTTTTTTTTTTTGCATTATGTCATTGCTAAAATCAATGCAACTACTTGATTGATCTTAGGCATATTTCACACATATCACTTATTGTATCATTGGTAAAATCAATGGAATTTATTGTCATTGAAATCAATGCATTGGAATGATTTCCTCCTTCATTGTAAACTGTTAATCTATAATTTGAATGAGCTCTATGAAAATATGGTACATTGCTTGGTTTACATGTTTATGATGGCTAAAATAGTGCCCAACAATGGGAAGCAAGCCACATTGTGTTTAATCTAATTGCCAACACTCCCAATGTGTGTAAATGTGCAATCACACCACTCTAAGAAATCACATATTTGTTGTTCATTCAAATTCTAGCAATGAAATCTCATGAATTCGATGCCCAACAAAATATCATTCCACTTGCCAAATAGATAAATTCTTCCTTTGTCTATTAAGATGAGAAACTTAGCATTCTTGTTTGTAATTGGAAACCCATTTGACAAAAGTTGAAGACAATGGTAAAATGAAAATATTTATATCTCTAGAATTTTTGTGATAGGGAACAAAGTGTATGGTTGTAAGTAGTCATTCAATGCATGGCCAACCTTGGGGTAAATTAATTGGTGATTGGGTTTAATCAAGATGTTGGAGTAATTTGTGGTTTACATAATAATAATAAAAAAATGAAAACTCATAACTGAAAACAATCCTATTAATACTTGATCACACAATAATGAGTTCACATCATATAAAACATAGATTTTGTTTACAATAGAAATCCAAATGGAAAAACTAGATTCTAAGGTTTTTCTATTAAGTAGCAAATTGGTTCCAAAAGGGTAAGATACAAACCTATATAGTGTATTGTTACTCACTTGCAAGAAATTTGTAGATGAACATGGCTCAACAACAATCTTATCTCATCCTGGGAGCATTGTGTTCTTCTCCTCCGATCATTAACTATACTACTTCTTGGACGTCTCATCCCTTTTATTGCCCTTCTTCATTCCCTTCTCTATATTCCCTTCCATTCTCGTTTTGATCACAACCTTCATTTTCAATGGAATTCCTTGGAAGGAAAACCATCCCAATGGTTTGTTTCAACTTTCAAGGGAATTTCAAACATTTTATCAACTTTTTCAAAAACAATTAAATACTTCTTTCAAAGCTTACAACATTTTTTTTTTGCAGTTATCCAATCCAGATCACACCTCCCCATTTGTAAGCATTTAGTTCCCAAAATCTTCAACTCCCTTCAATATTATTTTTCTATGAATTTGTGTGCCAACCTCATTTGTTTCCATCAAGTAATCTCCAACAAGTCTCCAAGAAAGGATTCATCTACTATGGGATGAAATACAAGATCTTAATAGGGGAGACCTTTGGAATAATTTTTTTGTCCATCTCTTGGGTAGATATGACATCATTGTTGCAGTAGGTCATTGGAAAACCATTTCTCCTTGGGCTACAAGTACCAACAATTCCTCTTTCCCCTTAACCTTGATTCTCCAATATTTCTTCTTGATTGTTTGGTTCTTTCGATGAATTTTCGAGTGAACCCTCCAAAATTTGGACTCTCACATCCTAGTCAATATATAGTATTCACAATAGTTCCTACATTAGTTTCTTTTCCTTCTAGAGTTCAAATAATTTCTATCCTTATGATCCACTTTCTTGCAACATAAACAAAGAAAATATACTATGCCATACCATTTCAATTTGTGATGATGCTTAACAACTTGGTTTCTTGGTCCCCTAAGAGCTCATGTGGATTTAGATGGTAAAATCATCTCCTTGCTTCCCTCTTCAAATCCTCTACAAGATTATTTGAGTGGTTGGATGCAAACTCCTTCTCTAGCTTCCTTTTCCTCCATGGGAATGACTTCTTTTCTGGTTTCTCTTTCCTTGATGAGGGTGGTTTGATTTGAACTTGTGATGGCTTCTTGTCCATTGAATCCTAATACATCATGCTTGGGCCTCTATTGAGCTACAATTGATACCATAATACCTTGGATTTCCTTTCCTTTTCCGACCCCTTGGCCATCATATCCCATTTTCCTCATGAGCTCGGAACCAATTCCTCTACGATAATTTTCAAAGTCACCAAAGATGGCTTGAGGAAGGCTCTTGGAAGGTGATTTTACCATTATTGGCTCTCTCATAGTGTTATCTTTTGCAATGGAAATGGAAAGGGGCTTTCTTGGTTTTTTTGATAGCTGCTTGTAGTTTCTTGAAGGCCKTTTCCTTAGTTTCCAAATCATAGAATAGCTAAGTAGTCACTTCGGTGAACCTCTCCTCTCTCCAATTATCTATATGAGTGAATTTCTACACCAATTGAAGAGTTTCAATATGCTCCTATATAATTATATCCTCATGGTGGTGAAGGAGTCTTTGCATTTGACAAGTTATTTTTCTAGCTTATCTACTTTCTGCCTCCAATACCAAATTTCCTATTGTTAGTTCCTATTGAAGTCTCTCCACTCTTCAAACTTCTCCCTCTTCAAGGATTTTCACATGGAATATGTCTCAGTGTCTCTAATAAATATTCTCTGATACCTTATGATTCATCAATGGTAGGCCTATGGCCTGTCCATCTCGTGAACATGGATACCTTGTAGAAAATTAATTATTTTTCAATTTTAATGAGCCCTATGCAAATCCAGTTCATCACTTGGTGTATATGTTTATTATGGATAGAATAATTCCTAACAATGGAAAACAAGCCACACCATCTCCAAGACAATTGTAAACATTCCTAGTATCTAGAAATGTGCAATCACAACACTCTAAGAAAATAAAGATATAATGTTCATTCAAATTCTAACAACTCACTCTCATAAATTCAATGCCAAACAATAGTATCATTCCACTTGCCAAATAAACAAATTCTACCCTTCTTATGCAAACCCAACATTCTAGTTTGTAATTGGAAACCCATTTGAAAAAGTTGAATGCGATTGGAAAATGTGAATATTTATAATATATATCTAGAATTTTTGTTGTAGGGAACATAACATATGGAGCAGAGAATTGAGGCAGTGCTAGAGTAATTTTAGTGGTTTACATAATATTCAAACAACAATTAAAACCTAGAACCAAGCCTACCCATACTTGATCACATAGCAATGGATTCACACTATAGACAACATATAATTTGTTTAACAATGAATTCACACTATAGACAACATAGGTTTTTTTTTATGCTCAAAATCCAAATGGGAAAACCAAGTTCTAAGGGATTTTTTTATTAAGCAGAAAATTAATTATAAAAGTCTAAGCTATACACTAATTTAGTGTATTGTTACTCAATGATAGAAAATTTGTATGTGTCCATGGCTCAATAATGATCTTCACTCATCATGGGATAGACTCAATGTCTTCTTCTCCTCCGATCATCAAGTAGATTACTTCTTTGAGCTCTCATATATGTTATTTCCCTTTTTCATTTTATTCTCTATGTTCCCTCCTATGCTCTTCTTCATCACACTTCTAATTTTTAATGATGTGCTTTGGAAGGTCAACCATCACAATGGTTTCTTTCAAGTTCCAATAGAATTTTAAACATTTTTCAATTTTTCCAAAATCAATTAAATGCTGATTACAAAACTACAAAAATATGGTGATGACTTTATTTTTACTTTTATCCATTTTGATTGTATAACTCAATTCATTAAAACAATTTCCAATAAAATAATCATAACTCCCCAAAGCATCTCTTTTTCATAATTAAAATTTCCAGCACTCTAAAATTTGAAAAGTTATAATTCCCAATAAAAAGTTAAATGGTTAGATTACAATTTTAATCACTTTAATTAAAATTTGAAAAGTTATAATTCCCAATAAAAAGTTAAATGGTTAGATTACAATTTTAATCACTTTAATTAAATATACAATATATACCAACCTAGATTGCTTCTTTATATTATAATTGATAGAGTGTTCTTACGAGTGAATTAAAATATATTCAATTCAATAGTGTAATTATTCACTTATATAGTTGACTATTATATTTTTTGTTTTCTTATTTAAATTATCATGGACGATTTATTGATTTTTTTGGGTACAGTTTAGTATTTAATTATATTTTTTATATATTTAATAAGTTGCATTTTTTAAATGTATTTTCTAATACGACATTTTATCAAGTTAAGAAATGAAATATTGTTTTAGCCATTTTAATTTTTGGTGATTAAAATTGATATGGTTTTTTACAAGCAATTTTTATGACTTTTTAAACTAACTATGTCAACGCACTCTAAAGTTTACACACGACTTGACATTCCTTTTGTTGTGTGTAAGGTGTCCAATAGTTTTGTTGGCCTATAATATTGAAAGATTAAATACAATGGTGGATGCAGTGTCCATGTTGCGTTTGTTGTTGAACATAGTGCATATATATATATATATATATATTTTTTAACTTTTCATTAATCCATATTCGTTTTATTAATCAAAATCAAAATTTATATAAATATCATATGAATATGATATTTATTAAATATGAGAGATTAGAATTTGGAACAACTTAGTGATGGTGCTTATTTTGTCAAATTTGGGTTATTAACTTCCAATGCATTTTTGAAGCACTAAACCATATTTTTGGGCTCTACAATGACTTAGGGTTACTAAAGAATTCCATAAGCTTTGAATGTTTTTTGTATTCTCATCGATACCTTGCCAATGAGCTATTGTGAATCTAAAATGGAGTTTATATGATAAAGTTCATGCCTTGGAATGGTGAGAGTCCAAATATTCCCAACATTCACAATTGGTGACCACATTAACTCACCATAATTAGAATATGGGAAGTTAGTAGCTTAGGAGAATCGACTAGAAAATTTTAAAAGCATCATGGAAGTTCCAAGTGTGTTTCAAATCCCTAAACCTCACCATAACCCTAATTCTAGCTATCAAAAACCTAGCATAATAGAGAAAAAAAAAATCATATGGAAGATGACTATAAAATACCATTGTGTCTTATAGCTTCAAAATAAGCTTGGAAAGATTTGTATTTTGTATTGTAAGATCCATAATAAAATAACACGAAAGGCACAATCCTTCATTGAGTCATGATTTTCTCGTACAGGTTTTTGGGGAAAGTATTTGTGTTCCATTGTGTGTATATTTCTATTGTAGTTTATTTCATATGTCTTAATATTTAAAGAATCCAAATGGTGTGATTTTATTTCTTCTAAAGTGTTAAAAAAAATAGTGGCACAGTTGATCATAGTCTCTCTATAGTGATTTTACGTTCAGATCTATTTCGTTGAGCTGACCATTGAAATATCCAAGGTAGTTTACATATCATATAAATATTAGAGCAAGTTTTCTTGGGATATTTGTGGTTTGATGCTTATTTTATGCTTACCCAAGTCAAGAAATTAAAAAATGCAATATAATTGTACCCTATTGATCCTAAGGTCATCACAAGAAGAGTTAAGAAGAAACTACAATTTGTAGAAATGGATGAAGAGCACTGAGAAAGATCCTTGATGAAGCAAAAATGACATTTACAAGGTTGGAAGATCAAGTGGATAATATTTCTAGTATTATGGTTGTACTCATGCCCACTCTTCAGAAAAGTATTGATCCCTTTTCAAAGAATCTCAAATATCACCAAAAACTAGAAAAACGTGAGGAATAAAGGGAAGAGAAGGAAGAACTAAATACCAAAAAAATGTGACTCTAGTAACTAGAATTTTCAACACATATTTAAGAGGGAATAAAATGTTGAGATCAAGCCCATAAAAGTGAGGTTGATGCACTTAAATTGAAAGATTGGTTGCAACAATTAGACATCTATTTTAGTGTGCATAACGTATGTGAGTAGATTTTTTTTTTTTTTGATTTGAAACATATTTGAAACAACCATGACATAAGACTCACTTTAAGAAAAAAATTCAACGTATGAGAAACATAGTGGAAGAGGGAAGGGGTTAAGGTGATTGTTTTTTTTTCTTCCATAGTCTTAGCAACCTACTCATCTATCAAATGAAACAACCTTGCAAGATACAAGAAATGTAAAGAAAAAATAATAATACTAATAATAAATAGAGCAAAGATGAGCATTGTTGTTTGGGGCAACATAAGTGCCAAGGATTCTTGATGTTTTGAAATTGCTCCTCACTTAATGTTAAAATGTAGGAATTAGAAGGAAGAGGGAGTTGTTGGGAAACATTTAGCAAGGAGGCATTGGTTTTCCTACATAGTATGCTTCTAACAACATGGAAAACCACGATACTACGTAATTCTCTATAAAATCTGATAATAATACACCGATCATATCCATTCCAAGATTGTTTTCTCAAATTCGGTTTCCAGACTAAAAAATATTATCTCACATAGTCAATTTTTGTGTGGTTTCATTTAGTTAGTTTGTTTGACTGCCTCAATTCACTAGTTACATATTTTCTTGAGTATTATGGGCACATAATCCCATTTAATTCCATGCTTCATGTTACCAAATAATTATCATTGCACCAACATTGGTGTTGTTGTTTTCCATTCACCTACACCTATTAGTTTATTTTATGTGTATTTTCTATCATTATGTTGTGAGATTGAGAAATGTATGAGGTTGAGTTGATAAGTGGCTTGAACATATCATTGTGTCTCAATCAATGGGAAAAGTACCACACATAATATTTTATTGATTACCCACATAATTCAAAAATTCATTACTGAGATTGTGGATCCATTGTTACATTCCAATGATATTTTCTTATTCAATGAGATGGTTAGACTCATGATAGAACCCCTATCATAGTGCCTTGTAAAATCGTGGACTAGCAAATATTTTTAACTTCTCTATCACTAGCAGTGCTTGAGTCTTAATAAACATTTCCTTTTGAGTGATGTGTACCTATGTTTTGATAGTGGCTTGAGATATTTCCCTGTATCATTCATTGGGAAGATCCCCACATTACGCTTACAATTGTTTTTTGTCATTTACCAGACAATTCATTCATGTTTTTTTGTTCATTGTTCATTGTTTCATACCCCTTTTGAAAACTATGTGTAAAATAAATTCCCAAGTCAACTCCATTATATTGATTTCCATTAAGATATAACATTTTTCTACTTTTAGTTTTGATGATTTTTATTGTGTGTACACGAACTACTAACTATACTTCAAATTGTTGTTATGGTTTGGAGATGAGCCTTGACTAGACTGAGTCCTTATATCATTTATATGGTGATTTGAATCATGTGGTGAATGGTAATGGATGAGTAAATAATGGTTTCTGAATTACACTATTGTAAGAATAGACAACCTTCATTTTTTCTTAGGTATAATTTTCCTACAGATTAGTGTTTTATAGTCTAAAAGTGAAAAAAGGAGAGAGAGTATATTTCTTACTCCACAATTACTATCTGTGTTGAGGATATAGATAGTCCATAGGCCCACTATATAAGGACCATTTTTATAAAATAGAACTTGAAATTCATGAATAGAATTGGTGGGAGAGTGACATTGAGGCCCTTGGCTTGGGGGAGATTTCCTAGTAACTAAGTGGGAGGTATTTAAAGACCTCGTTGATTCCTAGTTTTACCTTATTAGGTATGAAGAGGAACAAATGATTCAATGGCACTATTACCACTAGAGGTAAAGACAGAGTGCATAAGAGTACATTTTATGGTTCCAAAAGGAATCCATCCAGCTAGGACTAAGTCCCTAGGACTTATATGTGGTCATCAAGTACCTAGATGGTCTTCATGCTTACTTAAGAAGAAAAATTATGCTATTTAGGACCAATACTATAGATGAGGAAAGTGTACATTACTAGTACATTATGACAAGAGGAAGGAACAACCAAATGGTTTGAAGTAGACAAATTGAAATAAAGCTTCTAGTAAGGGACAAAAGAAGCGAAAAGGAAAGAATAAGAAGTTTTTCAACACTAACATCTTCAAGGACCCTAATAACCACCATGACAATTGCAACATTGATGGTCACACAAAATAAAAATGTTGGAAACCACATCTAGATTTGAATCCTAGGAGGCGAAATCGGGAGAATTACAAGAGGAAGAATTTTTTAATGGAAATAGGAAAGGAGGTAGAAGTAAAATTAGATGAATGAAAATATTGTCTACACAATAGTGAAGAAGGAGGTGAATATAAGTAGTTTCCATCCCAAATATAATAAGAAGATGAAAAAGTTGTTCAATATCAAGATTTAGATAAAGAAGAACAAGGTAGATGGTTTGTTAAATTTTGGGTAATAGAAAAATATCATTTCATATGATCCAATAAGTGATCTTGGTTTAAAAATCCATGATCACCCTCATTCGTACCCTTTTGGGTTGGGTGAATAAGGATGTAATGTTAAAATTTATCAATTATTATAAGCTTGTATTTTCTATCAGTGAAAATTTAATTGATGAAATATGAAATAGAAGTCAATTTAATTCATATTTATATTTGTGGTAGAATGGTTGGTATCCCCTATATATATATATATATATATATATATATATGATTGATGACATCTTTATGACAAGGGAAAACTAGTGCTACCTAATGAAGGATGGTAAATAATTTAACATCAATGCACACAAGGCAAAGTCTAATATTTGTGTACAAAGTGCACACCAAAATAAGATCTTGATTAGTTCAATTAAGAAATATGTACATATTTTCTTAAGACAAAACTAGAAGGACACCAACTCTCCTGGTGTCAAGGTATGTTTTGAAGGATGCACAAAAGAATAGAAGCAACAATTGAAGGATATTTTGTAGGCATACACTGAAGTGTTTCAAGATCCAAAAGTAATGCGACCCTGAATGGAAGTGGAGAATGAGATAAATCTACTACTAGACTCTCCTTTACCAAATATAGGATTGTATAGATAGTTCATATTTCAGATGAAGTGAAGAAGAAGTTGTAGAAATTATTGGAGCAGGGTGCCATAAGGACAAGTACTTCACGATGAATTTCTCGAGTCATATTGGTTCCAAAAAAGGATGATACATGGAGAGTGTGCATTGAATAGAAGGCTCTAAAAATATCACTCTCAATAATCAATACTCTTTTCGCTAGATCAACGACTTGCTAGATTAGTTGTATCATGCAAAGTGTTTCACCTAGCTAGATTTGAAATCCGGATATCATAAAGTTCGGAATACCATATTCAATATGAGGAAAGATATTTACAAATTGTTAGTAATTACTTTTGTTTTGAATAATGCACCATATATTTTTATGAATTTAATGAATGATGCAACAATTTAATGATTGATGTGTTGCCTCCATTCCTAGATTCATTTGTCATAGTATATTTCAATGACATTTTGATCTTTATTTTTACTTGGGAGCAACATGGCTTGCATATGAAACAATCATTATAAACACTTAGGAAACACTAGATGCCAACAAACACAAATAAGTGTGATTTTTCTAAGTAGTCCTTAACGCACTTGGGTCACATGATTGGTGGAGGGGAGTTGAAGATTGATCCTACAAAGATAGAGGCAATTATAAAATGTCCCACACCTACTAATGTCATGTAACTTAAGAGTTTTATGGGATCTACCTAATATTTAAGAAATATCATAGAATCATTTACAACTATGATAGCACCACTTCATGCTATATCAACCAAAGGTAGGACTTTTTTGTTAGGTAAGAAGTAGCATAAATAATTTGAAGAACTAAAGTAGAATATTAGTAAAGCCTTGGCCTTGGGACTAGCTAACTTGTAGAAGTATTTTGAAATATAAATTGATGATAATGGGTATTCTATCATATAGATCTATTTGGTGGAAAAATATTGAACTACCATATATATGACAAGGATATCTATACCCTAGATTAGGTAGTGAAGAAATGAAAGCACCATCTATTGGGGAAAGAGAACATCATATTGATCACTAGTCTTTACAATATTTACAATATCATAATAAACTTCAATAAGTAAGACACTTTAAATGGATTATATTTCTACGACAATTTCATCTTGATTAAATATAACAAAAACAAAACCAACATGTTGTTGAGTTTCTATGTAGACCACCGACACCAAATATTATATCTTTGGGATCCATTATGCACATGGATTCAATCACCTATGAAGAATACAAGGATGAGTACGTGGAATATTGGGGCTTCAAGGAGGTGTATTGGTAGTTGTAAGGACAAAAATAAAAAACATATGTTGATTACCATATCCAAAATGGATTATCTTTGAAGTTGGGGAAGATTTGTGTACCAAAGAAAAAAAAAGTACAATTGATAAGCGAGGCTTAGACCTCCAAGGTTGCTAGTCATTTGGTGTCAAGAAGTCTATTGGTAACTTGCAAAGGTATGTTTATTAGCACAAGATGCAAGGAGAAGTAGATATATTTATCATAAGTTGTATTTTATGTTGAATAAGAAATATTATTAATAGGAATAAAGGATTATACAATCCACTTCCAATTCCTCCAAGTCCATGGGAAAGCATATCCACAAAATGTTTTGGTGGCTTTTCATGTGTAATTTATCTCAACATGTATAAGATTCTTACTTAAATTATATTGCATATGGATTACATGATTCTTCTTGTTTTCCAAGCACAACTCCAATGGTGTTGTTTGATGCATTTGTGGATATGTGAAATGGCAAGGACCAATATGGTGTCCTAAAGACAAATGTTGTTATTAATTTATCCTTTGGTTCTTCAAAAGCACTCTTGCACCTGTGATTCCAATTGAATTTAGCATCCTTTGTGAGTAATAGGAATAAGGGACATGCAATTTTTGAATTTTTTTCCATAAAGTGCGTATAATATCGATCCTTTACTAGAAAAATTGTTACCTCTTTTGTGTTTTGGGGGGAGGAAGATTACGTATTACCTATATCTTTGCTTGATCAACCCGTATACCTACTAGAGAGATATGATACCCTGGGAAAATACATTATGTTAACATCATGGTGCATTTTTCATTTCTAAGAGAGACATTGGAATCCACACATCTCTTAAGTACTTCCTCTAAGTGAATGAGATCTGATATAAAGGTGTCACCATATGTTGTGAAATCTCCCATATACACTTCTACATATTCATGATTGAGATAAAAAAATATACCAAGAACTTACCTTTGAAAGGTAGTTGGAGCATTGCAAATTCCAAATGGTAACACCATATATGGAAATGTTCCCCATGGGAAAGTGAATGTGGTATTCCTTTGATCCTAGGGTGCAATTTGAACGTGGTGGTAGTTGCTAAACCTATTGAGGAAAGATAATTACTTCTTCCTGGCCAATGTGTCCAACACTTGGTCGATAAAGGGTAGGGGAAAATGGTTCTTGTGGGTGGATTTGTTTAACTCCTTATAGTTAATGAAGATCCTCCATTTCCCATTATTTTTGGGAAATATAATGAGAGGGGATACCCATTTTATATCAGAGATAGGATAGATGAAATTTATGGAGAGCAGTTTCTAATTTTTTCCTTACTATCTCCTTCAATTTTGGGTTCATCCTGCGTTGCGGCTGTTGAATGGGCATGGATTATTATTTAATGGATATATGGTGTATACACAAATTTGGGTGGATTCCCTTCATATCCGTGTATTCTCAGGAGAAATAATTATTTTAATTTATTAGGACCTCAATGAGTTTCTTCTTTTGTGATTCAGAAAACTCTCAGCTAATGTTCAAAAAATTTCTTGGGTTCATCTCTATAGGTCTAGTCGAAGAATTAAGGCTTTTAGTAGTGTGTGTCTCTTGTGGTATTGGTGGTGCATCAACCATGGAAAGGTTTTCTTGATCATGTGTGCTCAGGATATGATTAAGGCCGCATCGATAAGGTGTTAAGGGAGGCATAAGCTATAAAATTATTGATCTAATTATCTTCTATCTTATCTCTCACAAAAAGGTATTGGTCTACAAAATATAATTGTTGGGAAACTTCCTCATGTTCATCCTCCCCATCATCCACCCAAATGGGTGCCTTTGGATCAATAATAGGCTTGGATAGGGAGTACAAAGAGAGTTGTTTTGTTGAAATTCCATGAGTAATTGTCATGATCCTAGATCTATATCTTATATAGGCATCAAACATTTCTAGCCATGGTCATCTCGGAATCAAGGGGTATCCACCCAAGGAGGTCATGGGTTGTAGGAACATAAAATCAATGGTGTAATATAAGGATTCCATTGATATTACTACATCTTCTATGATTCCCTCTAGTTTTATAGTGGATCGATCAACCAACTGCAATATTGTTGGGGTTTGTCTAAGGCCTATCAACGCTATTGTCCTCATACTTTCTCAAGTCATGACGTTGATGGAGACTGCTATATAAATTAAGGTATTAGGGATTATAGTCATGTTGATTTGAATATCGACTATGGGACTTCGAACATATGAATATTTGGCTATGGAAGCCCCACTACGCATTAAATCTACCAATTTTCATGTCACATGCACTATCTGTGATCTTTCCTTTTTCTAACTGGTCTATGTAGGCACAACTCCCTACCAAATTTTAAGTATATTGAGATATGTTTGATATCTTGGAAGAGAGGCTTTTTGACACACACATTCTTGAGTTCTCCCAAGAATTTGAGATGTGGTTGAATATTAGGTTTGTTGATATTTATTATTTCTTGAAAAGGTGGGTTTTGTTTCTCCTTATCGTCTTGATACGAGTTCAAAATAGAGTTCAAAATAGGGGATCGTTCCATTGATATATTTTTAGGTGGATCTTATTCCTCATAGTATTTTATAATAATTGTTGAGGCTCATTGTTAGGCACATGCCAATTTTGAAGAAAATCCATTTTTGGAAGGTAGAACTTAATAAGGAAAAAGACAAATGGCAGGAAAAGAAGCACATGAGAGGAAACGTTGCAAGAAAAAGAGGAAAGCATGCAAGGTGTACATGCAGGGAAAACTAACCACATTAGGGTTAGGGTTTTTGTAAGAGATTGTAACAGATGATGAGGAAAACTAACCACATTAGGGTTAGGGTTTTGTAAGAGGATGTAATAGTTGTTGAGCTGAGAATTAGTATAAATAAATACCTAAGAGGTCTAAATGTGGTTGTTCACTTCATTGGTCGCTAGGTTTTGGATGTTATTGGGGTTTGCAAACTTTTGTAATGAAAGAATAAGGAAACTACATTAAGACATGAAACCATTTTTATAAGTTGTTTATCTGTAGGAGATTCTCTGCAACTTGATCTTCAGGGTTAGATCATAGGCTAAGGATCCCGGTGAGATATATAGTCAGCCTCACAGGGATCATGGAACTTGTTGTGATTGTAAGAGAAAAAATTGTAGTGCGCACATCACCATATAATATTCCAAAACCATAATAAAAGAGCTTAAGAGCCAGATATTTGTGGATGTACCTAGGAGGGGGTGAACCATGGTAATATCTATGTTATGTGATGTGATCGATTTCATGTTTCCCTTTTGCAAGTAGTTAGAGTATGAATGGATGAATGGATAATTCTGTGAGATATGTTATCTGTTAGATCTGGTAGAATGAATGCATAGATTGAGAAGATTAATGAATATTAAGAATAATAGAATGAACAACCAGATCAATGTCTAAGAAAATGAAATACAATCCCAAATCCCCACTCTTTCCTAGAGTGCAAGAATCTGAGCATTACAGTCACCCATAGAACTATCTCGAGTGAGACTACACAATACAATTTGTGTGCTACGTTTTTTTCTAGTTTACTAGGAGGGTCGATAGTTTTAGAGGTATTTGTTGGAAGCTTGTTTAGATATGAACCTGGGTGAACCCAAGAAGTAGGAAGAGGGAGTAAAAACCAACAAATGGTTATGTTGTCAGTTGAAACTACATGGGATTGAGTGAGTGGGATCCGTGAAAGAATCGAGAAAACAATGAAGGCATTAAAAGGAATGTTCAGACCGTGGAATCCATCAAAGGAGGATATTGAAAGATGGTTGAAAACAAAGGAGCTTGAGTTTGCACAGAAGGACAAAAAAACCCCTAAAATAACATCGTGCAAATATCTGGACAAGTACGTGTTTTGCGACTTAAATGAAGTATTTTTTAGTGATTTCCCGCATGTGTTGCAAGAGTGGCTATTGAGGTTGAAATAAAACCACACAACAAATCGAATCATATACATTGAATGGAATCCTATGGAGATCACGCAGTTACAACAAGTTAACAAAAAATTTACGCACGCAGTAGATTTGTGGTTAGACAGTATTGTTGCAAGATTTATCATAGAATTTGCAGTAGATACTGCAAAGTCTTACTTCAAATAAAAGCAGGAGTTCCTGAAGGGACCAAGTGGTAGTTATATTAGATCATTGTATAATTCCATCAAGATATTGTTGTATAACAAAGGTGTAATGAGTATGGCATCATAAAACTAAACTTCCCTTCATGCATGGGGGAAGGGGGGAAGCATTGACAAGAGTTGGAGAAATGGAGGAAGAGATGGATAAAGGAAATAAAGAGGAGGCCTTGGATCCAATAATGATGGAGGAAGATAGAATCAAGTAGATCATGTCAACAGTTGGAAAAACACGCAGTGGAGTACCCTATCGATATAAGATGAATAATAAGAAGAGAGCCATAAAAGAGAGAGAGAGGGATTGGAAAGTGATGAAGAAGAGGTAGAGGATCTATGAGTTGTGGAGAATATTGAGGAAATACTGTGTGAAATATATGAAAGGAAGACGAGAGGTCCAAGGGCATGAAAAAAAGGATGAACTCCTATCCATTTTAGTTTCAGTTTGGAACCCATAATCCCATGTGCGACTAATACACCACAAAGAACACCACCATTTAGAAAACCAAATTTTAGTGGAATAAAGACAGCAGGAAGTGCACCCAAACAAGGAGCAATGACTGGAGGAGCCAGTTCAGGGAGTAGTAGTCAAGTATATACACTGTGTGGAGGTCATAGTTCATCACCGTTCCAAATGGTAGGACATGATCCCACTATCAGGTTACCTGAATTCAAGGGAGAGGCATCAAAGAATCATGGAAAAGACTTGTTTATCTGTGAGAATATTTGGTAAGAAAAGCATATCACAGATGATGATATAAAACTTGTGCAGTTAGTTATCACGATAAGAGACCACAGACTAGATTGGTACATGAGCTTAGTTGTAAGCAGTCCACTAGGAACAACAACAATGATTGCAGATGTCAAGAAGCTATTGATAAATGAATTTCAAAAACCTAGTTTAGAAGATTAGTACATGAATGAGGTTATTGAGATAAGAAAAAAACCATGAGAGTCTGTTTGGGAGATTGATCATAGGTTCAAACGATTGAAGGGAAAATTGAAGTATGTCATGAAGGATATGCATCATATACATCTCTTTATGAATTCACTGCTACCACACATGAAATACCCTTTGAGGCAACATAAGTTTCAAACATAAGCAGAGGCTCTACATGAAGCCCTACAACTTGAAGATAACCAATATTAGAAGAAAAATCCAAAAATAGAGGAGACGAAGGAGGATATGAAGAACCTCAAATTTCAACTAAACTAGAATAGGGTAAAAGAGAAAAGAGACGCTATTTGTTGTACCACATGCAAGACTGAAGGATACCACAAGAATGAGTGCCCAACTTTCACGCAGTACATGGAAAAAGTGATACCAAACCCTTTTCCAACATGAGGCCTATGATGTGAGATATGTAAAAAACATGGGCATGATCGATATCATTGTCCAATGATGTATAAGTATGAGACAATACCCAAGAGTTCATATTGCAACTTTTGCAAATTAGTGGGTCATGATGATAAAGATGGTAGGACAATGGATTTGATGCGGGAGAGAATGTCAGATACATATAGGGTGCAGGCATAAATGATGATAGGGAACGTTTCACCTCAGTTTAACTAGGTACCACCTCCATACAACACTACACAACAACAGCATAACACAACATAGCCTCAATACAATAACGCACAACCACAATATAACAACATGCAGTATAATCAGGTGCCTCAGTACAATGCCCTACAAGGAGACCGAGGGGGATATAGAGGTGGAGGACGAGGTAGAGGAGTATTTGGAAGAGAAAGAGGTCCAATAATATGCCATAATTTCCAACAACCAGGACACTATGCAAGGGACTGTCCACTTCCATCTGCGACATGCATGTATTGTCATGCAACAAACCATGATACAGAGGAATGCCCAACACTTTTGGGGAAAATTCAAGAAAAATGGAATCAGAACAATTAGAATGTTTAGTGGATTTATGCAAAGACAAGGGATGATGGAAGAAATATTAACATAGTTACATGTGGAGGAGCTAAGACAGGAGCTGACACAGTACGAGAGGATCTAGCACAACACCAATGGGTGAAAAAGAATACCGAAACACAAAAATAGTTTGATGCGGGGATAAAAAAATAAATATTCAAGGAGGCAATACATGAGTTCCTCAAGTAAGATGTTGCATCTACATCAACCGTGCATCATACTCAGAACATAACAATGTACGATATGCCCTTATCAATGGACCACACCAGTGAAGTACCACCTATAGAGCAAGTAAGTACCATGAAGAATTTTCTACAATCCTATGTTAAGCTACTGAATGACCAATCATCTGTTAAAATGTTGAAAAATGTGTTAGAAAAATGTAACATAGAGGTAGAGGGGAATATATAATAGAAAATAGTCAATCACCTCCATACAAGAAGGAGGACAAGCATGGAACTCATACTAAATGCTAACATTGGGGATTTCAATATGGGGGACATCATACTAGATTTAGGATCTGAGGTAAATGTGTTACCCAAGAAGACATGGTAGTTTATGGGAGAGCCCACACTAGTCTATTTATCTGTCTAGTTGAATCTAGCAAACCAACACAAAGTTCTACCAATTGGAAGGCTTAAGGGTGTGACAATAGATCTGGATGGAGTGTGCACTAGGGAAGACTTTGAAGTGATAGAAATGGTGGATGTAATAACACCTTATCCAACATTGCTTGGGATGGATTGGGCATTTGATAACCAAGCCATAATCAACTTGAAGACAAGGAATATGACATTTGAATCAAGATAATACATAGTAATTTCACCATTAGATCCATCTGAAAGAGAAAGGTTCGTAGAACCCACTTGCTTAGATCTAGAGGAAATCAACCAGTTATACAGAACCAATGCATGTGTATAAGACTATGTCAACCCAAATGCATATGGATTACTCAGTTGGAGGAGCATCACATCATGTGCTTCTAAATCATATACAGGGTTGGAAAATTGGCAACAAAGATTACATGAAGTATCCACAAGAAGGTTCACAAGAATAGACTACACAGTAAGATGGGTGGGTACTGAGATAAGAGAACTTCCCATTTTTCATGGGGTTAATGAATTAGAATAATTCCTAACAAGAGACAATGATGAAGTTTTAGAGAATCAGAGGCTCTTGTCCTTAGACATTGCACTCAAGGAAGCAATTGCAAGATGGTGGGGTGCACACAAAGAAAGAGTTAAGGACTGGTATCAGTGTAAGCGACTATTATGCCTTAGATTTGGTGCAGAGCAGGGAAGCAATGAGATGCAGAGATATGATGGACAAGGGACACTAGAAAAACACTTGGAGAAGTGAAGAACATTATGGAGGATGAAACCACCAAAGGAATGGCCTCATCACCGCATCCACACATTGGAAGGAATTCCAACAAACTGGTATGTAGACCAAGAACTATGCAGAGGCACTGCAGAATGGACAACATTACAAAAAAAAAATATTGTCACTTTCTCATTTGAACACGAGAACCCCAATGTCGATTCAACACTCAAACAAGTAAGAGGGGTGATATTTATTAATGAAACAAATATTGAACTCATGATAGAGTGTCAAAACCAAAACATACAGACAGTTAAGGAACTACTGTCATGCTATCATGTGGAAGAAGAAGCACTAGATGAAGATGACCTGCACAACATTCATATTACAAAATTTTAAGGTGAAAGAGAGGTGGAAGGTCCATCTCTGGATTCATAAGTGTTTGTTGCACCATTCAAGGTGAAGAAAGTCAACATTGGGACAATGAAGAATCCCAAAATGCCCAACATTGGAGACTACTGGGATGAACAAACAGTGGACTGAATAACAAAGTTACTGTGTGAGTAGAGTGACCTATTCCAAAACATGTTTACATAGATGAAAGTCATAGTAGGAGAGATAGGAGAGATGAAGATACCTCTCAATCCTAAGGCTATATCTGTCAGCAAAAGACCATATAGAGTGAATCCAATATATAAGCAGAAAGTGAAAGAAGAAATTGATAGGATGTTAGAAGATGGAATCATAGAACCAGTGGAGGAATCTGAAAGGATACTACCTATGGAAGTGTAAGAAACAAAACAAGGGGGGATAAGGATCTGTTTCGATATAAGAAAATTGAATGATGATTTCCTACTTGACCCTTTTCCCACCCCTTTCATAGATGAGGTATTAGAGAATGTGGGAGGCCAGGAGGCCTACTCATTTATAGATGGATTCTCAGGTTACCATTAGATCAAGATAGCCCCAAAAGACAGGTATTAGACCACTTTTTCCACATAATGGGGATCCTACCAGTACACAGTCATGCCTTTTTGGATGAAGAAAGCACCACCTATATTTTCAAGTGTTGTAATAACTCCTTTTAAGGAGTTCATACATCAGTTTTTAGAAGTGTATAGGGATGATTGGACTGTATATATCATGTTAAAATACCATGTGGAAGTGTTAAGGTTGATGTTGGAAAGATGCAAGCAATGTCAGATATCATTGAATATCAAGAAGTGCATTTTTGGGACACCTTTTGGAATACTATTGGGAAATATAGTCTGTAAACAAGGGTTATTAGTGGATCCTGCTAAGATTGCAGTCATTGTTAATTTACCACCACCAAAATCAATGCACCAACTGAGAGAAACATTGGGACGTATAGGCTACTATAGGAAATTTGTAAATGGG
>SNQJ01S0066049.1:7144-37635 GCA_010110895.2 Picea sitchensis
CCTCAGCACTAGCCGAGCACTCTCTCACAACTAAACATCACATACGCCTAGAAGACACCAAGATCTTAGCTAAAGAAGACCATCTCCTTAAAAGACGAATTAGAGAAGCAATCGAAATCATCAAGAATCCAGATAACCTAAATTGAGACAATGGCCTAGAGATTAGTGACAGTTGGATCCCGCTCATCCGGGGAAGAAAACATCACTAACCTCTAGTACTTCCAACCTCACTTTTCCGTACCTTAACCTGTTCTTTGATAAACCAACCTCTAACTTAGGGTTTCACTTAGCCGAACCTTAATAATACTTTTTGACACCTCATTAAATAGACCCTAATTTTAACCTACAATTAACTAATATTAATAATAATAACACCTTATGGTTAGCAATTTAAACCTCAACAAATTAACCCTAATTTAACAACGTCGGATTAAACCACTTAACCCTTTATTAAATACCTAACTTTACTTAACTTAACCTTAAAAACTAACTTAACCCTAAACCATTTCAAGACCAACCTAATTGATTACATTAACCCTAATGTTAACCTTTAATTAACAAAAAACTAATATTAATAATATTAAACCAAATATAACAACAATAGTATCAATTAACCCCTAATTTAAAACCACTTAATTAACTGACTAATTCACTTTTAAATATTTAAAAAAGGACCCCCTCAAGCTTAGGGTTTCACTTAAATCGAACACTAATATAACATTAACAATTATTTTGCCACCTTATTAAAAAAACCCTAATTTTAACCTAGAATTAACCTAGAAGTAACAAAAAACTAATGTTAATAACGTAAACACCTTATGGTTTCTAGGTTTAACCTTTAATTTAATATTAAATCACTTGTCTAAAATTTAAATTGACCAAATCACTTTTAAACCTTAACTTAACCTAATACCTTATGACATACATTGATTACATTTTATACTAACCAACCTAATATTAACCTAAAACTGAACTTCCTCTAACCTAGGGTTCCTCTTAGCGGACTACTAATAAAACAGTAATAATATTATTGCTACTTAATCTAACCTATAATTAACATAAAATCATTTTTTCTAGCCTATATTTAACATAGAATTTTAATATTAATAACATTAACCCTAGTTTGCTAGTGTGTCACCTCATTAAATCAACCTTAATTTAATTTAATATTAATATTAACACCTTGTGACTAACCCTAAATTTAGCCTATTTTTATCATAAAATTTAATATTAATAACATTTTTAGCCTTTTTAACCCTAGTTTGCTAATAATGCTTAGTTAATTTAATATTAACCATATTAACATCCTCAAACCTAGGGTTTCACTTAAGCCAACCACTAATATAACAATATTAACCTTAATTTAACCTTTATTAACACAAAATTAATATTAAAACTAATTTTAATAATAAGGTCAACCCTAAAATTTAGCCTATTCTTAGCTTAGAATTTATTTAAACATCGTCGGGTTATCATCTTAATTCATTAATTAAATACCTAATTTGTAAAACCTCCCCAAACCTAGGGTTCAATTTTCACTATTTATTAAAGGCTCCTCTCTTATTTTTCCTCAGGCTTTTTTGTCCTGAAGATGGATCTTGTTGTGGATCCGAAACGTCGACAAGCTCTCAAAAGCACCGTCACTGTGGTTCTTCCGACATGCTCTGAACAAATCCCTCACCACAGAAACCTAATTGATAAAAATAATTGTGTATGAGAAAGGAATTTGTAACCGATAGTCAAATATTGACTTTTGAACATTGATGAAAGTTGATAATTACGCCGAAAGGCGTACACCTATTGACAATGGGCAGATTTAATAGGGGTTTAGTGCTCAATAAGTTTTCTGTGGACATGATTAAATATGGCTGGAATATTCTTAGTAGTCACACTAAATAAATGGTTGTGATTTCAATCATTAACTTCCTAACTATTATAAAGACATCCGTTTATGTGTTTACTTTTTTACATTTACCTAATCATATTTAAAAATTACTTTAATAGCTAACTGATTGCCACGTAAGTGATTAACAGAAATTAAAATATTAACACCAGATAAATGAAGCACAACCGTTTATTTGTTACTCAATAATAAAATTTAATATATTCTTTTAAGGATTATTTTCATCTTATCAGCCTTTCAACGTTAATCAGTCACAATGATGTCACTGTGCTAGTATTAAAGATTATCATCTTTGTCCGTCGCTATCTTTCTTAATTTAAAGGTTATCATCTTTGTCCGTCGCTATCTTTCTTAATCTTAAACGTTACGGTCTTTGTCGATCGCTATGTTTCACTTACTTGTTTTAAGTATCACCAACTTTTTTAACACCAACCTTTATTTGAATAAGGCGTTAAAATTTCATTATGCTTACGTACTCAATCATTAATCATAAGGGAGGAAATAGTATTATCTTATTTAATTAACCAATCAAGTTTTCAATAATTAAAAATTATTAATCTTGAAAACTAAAATAATGAAATATAATTATTTACCAATTTAAGTTAAATGTAAACTCATAAAATTCAAAGTCATATTAACCAATTTAAATTAAATGTAAACTTATAAAATTCAAATTCAATCTCTTTTAAAAAAATAAGTATCAAAAGGGAAGGAAAGCAACTTATAAAATTCAAACTCAATCTCTTTAAAAATAAGTAAGAAATCAACTTATAAAATTCAAACTCAATCTATTCAAAAATAAGTATAAGAGGGAAGGAAATGATGAATATGGCTTCCACTTTATTTATTCAACTTTAAAGCCAAATCGGATTAGGTTTTTTTTTGGGGTATGATTAAAGATACTATAAAGAAAAGAAAAGAAACAATTATATAATTTTGTTTTTAAATAATTTTTAATTTTTACATTGTTTAAAATTATTATCAAATTTAAAATATTATATTCAAATGCTTAAAGTTATTATATTTAATTTTTTTTCTAGTTGTTTGTATGGGGTTGTAGATGAATTGGCAAGTGCCATGTAATGAATGGAAATTTGTAAAAAAGAAGTCTCAAGTTCGATTCTCATCCCAATTCCCTTCCCCCAGTAAAATATAATATATTCATAATTATTAATTGATTTGATGATTTAAAAATAAATTAATACATATTTAATCAAAAATAAAATTTAAACATTATGTATTATTTTATATTGTTAATTTATTTTCAAATTTTATAAAATAAAATAAAAATTCAACAAATTACATCCCATTTAAAATAGTTGGGAAAGAATATAAATATGAAAAAATATAAGAAATACAATAATTTATTATTAGTTATTTTGCAAAGAATTTATTATTAGTTATTTTGCATGTTATTTGTTTTGCTTTGATTTTAACTATGATGATGATGTTTAATATTTAGTGAGATTAAATTTGGTTTATATTACTTGAAAGTAAGGGATTTTTTGAATCTAGTAAGGGTTTTATTTCTATGCTAGAAAAATACTAAGAGAAGCATTCCAAGATCACCATAATTTTGTTGAGTTGGAAGGTCAAGAAGGTTGGTAGTGTGACAAATCCTTTGAAAATGAGAAATATAAGAAATACAAGAATTTATTATTAGTTATTTTGCATGTTATTTGTTTTGCTTTGATTTTAACTATGATGATGATGTTTAATATTTAGTGAGATTAAATTTGGTTTATATGACTTGAAAGTAAGGGATTTCTTGGATCTCGTAAGGGTTTTGTCTCTATGCTAGAAAAAAACTAAGAGAAGCATTCCAAGATCACCATAATTTTGTTGAGTTGGAAGGTCAAGAAGGTTGGTAGTGTGACAAATCCTTTGAAAATGAGATCTAATTTAGGTATATGTCGGGCACTTTAAGAGAAGGTGATTTGCATCTTCAACTCTCTTAGTGTCACAAAGATAACAAATTCCTTCATCCCCTAGCTTTTTGAGAATTGTTCAATGCCCACTTTTGCTATGGAGCTTATGAGAATTTGTTCTTATTTTAGCAATATTGATTTTTTATTTTACACTAGTTAAAACAAAGAGATATGTTTGATCTTCTAGATTAGGGTTGATCATATTCTTATATTTTAAATTATGTTAAAAAAAATTTAATACTTTATATTTTTATTAAAATAATTTGTATTTATTTACATTTTATTTTATAAAATTTAATTTTTTTTTATGTTATGTGACCATCACTTTTAAAAAATTGTTTTAAATTATAATTATTATTATTATTATAATTATTTAAAAAAAAATTAGTTAAATTCATCAAAATTTATTAATTTGATAATATTGTAAAATAAAATATAATAAAATATTAATTTATTAATTTTATAATATTATAAAATAAAATATAATAAAATGATCATTCAATTTTACATTATTTTATTATATTGTTTATTTGATAAGGTTAGGTTAATGCATGAGAAAATCTTGTCTATGTGTCTAGCCATTCACTTATTGTTAATCGTATGTTCCTTCTTTTTAAGGTAGTGAAATCTAACCAAATTTATTATTTTTACATTATTTTATTATATATAGGATTATTTTAATTTTATATTATTGTTTTTTTTATAGTTAGGAATTTGACAAACCATATGTTAAAAATTTAATGAATTAGTTAATGACAAAATTGTGTCTACATGCCTAGTTATTCACTTTAATGAATTAGTTAATGACAAAATCGTGTCTACATGCCTAGCCATTCGCTTATTGCTTGGCATTTCTTATTACACGTAATGATATAAATATATTAATTTTGCAATACATTGATCTATAGTTAATTTGTTGAAATTGAAGGGCCCAAGGTAGCTTCCTTGTGGCGGTTGGAACCTGGCCGTCTCCTTCTTATATGATCATTTCAATTTTACATTACTTTATTATGTTTTACATTACTTTATTATGTTGTTTGTTTGATAGTTAGAAATATGAGAAACAATATTTTTTTTTCAATATAGAAAAAATATTTATATTAGTAAATATAAAAAGTCTTTTACAAACAAAGTTCTATTTGTTGGTAGTCAATATAATTCCATATTATATCGCCATATCTTGGAGGTATAAATGCAGTACATAAAAAACATTTTCTTGTTTTTATATATCTGGTTTCAAAATGATAAAAAATCATAACCTTCAATTTTGTTGTAGAAATAGATTATATGATTGACATTCTTTCGAAGCTCTCTTTGAATTCTTGTACCTACTGCATGAAATATCACACCTTCTTTCAGCTACATTTCTTGCTTAGATAATTGATCAGCTTCCTTATTAAATTCTCTATATATATCTTGTGCTTTTAATTATTGAAACTTCCCGCTCAACACTCGAATTTTTGTCATCCAATGCTGAAGAGAAACCACCTGTAGATTGTTTTCATGAGAAAACCAGTCAATAATAATCTTCGAGTCTCCTACCAGTTGTAATATTTTAACCTTTTTGAAATATGAAAAATATAAAATACACCACGGTGCTAAAATTTCACCCATGGTATTGGTTCCAGTGCCACAATTCATCTTAAGGCTAAAAGTACCCAAATCTTGACATTTTAAAATTGCTCCAGCACCACATTTTGTTCCCTCACATTGTGAGGCACCATCAAGGAAACCCACTGCCAGGTTCCACTCTAACAAAGGAGTCCTAGCAATCATAATATGTTGAATAGCTTGTGAGTTTTTGTTTTCACCTAGGTCTTGTAAAATTATGTTGCATACCTTGGCCAAAGAAGGCGATTGTTCCTCAAATATGACCAAGTTCCTGTGTTTCCAAATCTCCCAGCAAATATAACAAGGAACTTCTTTCCAGTATTCCATCTTCTTTATCCAATTCTGGAAACACTCACTAAGTTGTCCTCCACCCCAATTCCTTTTTAGTTTTAGTTCCTTTAAGATGGAAATCCATATATCTTTTGTGAAATGGTACTCAACCAACAGATGATTCAATGTTTCCTCCTTTTCACCACACGGGACACATCTGCTAGGTCCATTCATCCATCTTTTTGTCAAATTTTCAGAGGTGGGAATTTTATTTTCAAACATTAACCAACAGAATAATTTAAATTTTAATGGTATCTGCCACTTCCAAAGATATATGTACCAAAACAATTGGCATCCCTCAGTATCATCCAGTATTTGTGCTTCATAAGCTTGTTTTGCATTTACATGGCCTCCTTTGGTATTCCAAGACCACATTAAAGTATCATTTTCTGCATTTAATTCAAAACCAAACCCAACTAATCCTTTTACATATTTATCCCGTTCCTCTTTATGCACTCCATATAGTCCAAGAGTCTTTGCATTCTTCCATCTTAATGTATTTGGATCCTCGGGTTCAATTGACCCGACTTGTCCCAGAAATTTTATGCCATTTCACTGCAAAATACTTATTAAATTCTTTCAGAGTTTGTAATATGATTGTGACCCAATCATCAGATCTTCTCCTATTCTAATGTCCCATCCATTTCCAGTCTTCCAAGCAAGCCAATCATTTATGATGGATAAAGAGGATGTTAAATCTCTCCAACAGTATGACATTCCAGCCCAGTTTTTCTTGCCTTCCCTGAACCATTCAACAACAGTTTTCTTTTTCAAATACTTCTTGTATGCCACTTCATGCCAGAGACCAAGAACCATAAGGCATCTCCACAAGCTCTTTGTTGCTAATGCTTTTCCAAAAGAGAAAATAATTTTTATACCCCACCCTCCTGTCTTCTTTGGTTTAGCAATTCTTTTCCATTTTACCAAGTGCATACCTTCTTTAACTTGTTTCCCAGTCCATAAAAAACTAAACATCCTTCTTCTAATTTTACTTAGAAGGATTTTTGTGATCTTTCCATTGAAAGTCAGTATATGGGTATGCTTTCTAGTACTGATTTTACAAGAGTTACTCTACCCGCTAAAGTAAGCCATATGTGGCTCCAATTCGAGATTAGTTTTTCAAATTTTTTCTCGAGCAAGATCCAGTCTACCACTGTATATCAATTTGGTTTAATGAAGAACCCCGGGTACTTAAACCCAACATCTATTGGTTTAACTTCAAAGGGAAAAATCTCTTTCAACACTGAGAGATCCTCGCTCGTCCACCCTGTTTCTAGAAATAGAGACTTATGTGGGCTGAAGTACATACTCGTCGCCTTACAAAACAAATCAAGTACCTCCTTAAAAACTTGTCATTCTGTGAGATTTATGTTCCCAAACAATAATACATCATCCACAAAAAGTAAGTGTGTAATTATTATTCCTTTTGCAACTAAAACACTTTCAATTTTCCTTTCTATAACCAGCTTCTGAATGGTTCAACTCGATCCTTCTACAACAAGTAGGAACAGTAATGGAGATAGAGGGCATCCTTGCCTCAATCCTCTTGAACTTTTGAAAAAACTGGAATGGCTACCATTGATTAAGACAAGAAAATTTGTAGTAGTTACACACCCCATAATCCAATCTGTTGCCTCTAGAATCAATCTTATTGGAAGTAAGACTAACCTTAAGAAACCCCAATCCACCCTATCATAAGCCTTCATCATATCCAGTTTAAGGACCAAATCTCTGTTATTTTTTATCTTTATACTATTTAAGGTGTTCGACAACACAGGTATTCCAACAGAGGACGAACACCTTCAGTAACCACTCACATAACCATATAAAATATCAACACATCGATGTTTTCACGTGGTAAAACCCCTACGGGGAAACATCCATGGTCACAGCCAACGCAACCACTTGGAGTAGTTTATTAATGCAAAAGAAAAAGATTACAGAGAGATTTTACAAGAGATTTTCTCACAATCGATCATCGGCAAATGACCCTCCATTCTCTTTAGATAGAGATCATGGACCAATTGGATGTTAAGCCGCAGATCAATGGTCGTTAATATCGAGGAGAGTATGAACCGTCGGATCACTCTATGTCAGGAACATATCGTGACTGTCGGATTTCCTAGCTACAAATGCATACTAAAGAAACACACTTTTACCTAACGACACATTAGACCAAGTAGATCTTAACTAACTCTTAAGTGTTTGATTATCCTAACATCCCCCTTTAAGAACAAATTGGGATAGGATTGAAGGATTTACAATGTTGACACAATAGGAGAAGGAAGGAGGCATTAGAGCCTATCCCCCCTTAATGACAACTTCCTGAACTCCTAACTTAGATCTAAGTTTTGAAAACTTCGCTTCTATAAGAGACTTTGTGAAAATGTCTGCAACTTGATCTTTTGTAGGGAAAAAGAGCACTTCAATAACTTGATCATGAATGAGCTTTCTAATGAAGTGCATGTGTATCTCTATGTGCTCGTTGCGCTGATGTTGAATTGGGTCTTTGGCGAGCTTGATGGCACTTTGATTGTCTCACCAAAGGTTGGTCGTATGTTGTCGCTTGAATCCAAACTCTGAAAGGATCTGTCGAAGCCACAAGGCTTCCTAACTTGCATTTACTGTTGCTTGGTACTCTGCTTCTACTGAAGAAAGTGTAATAGTTTGTTGTTTCTTACAGGCCCAAGTGACAGGTCCTGAACCAAGGCTGAAAACATAACATGTAGTAGAATTTCGATCGTCAAGGTCGTCGCCCCAATCTGAATCGATGAAACCAACCAATAAAGGAGTCCCCCCTGAACTGTAATGTATTTTGAATTGAACTATACCACGAACATAGCGAAGTATCCTTTTAGCTGATTTCCAATGGATTTCATGGGGTGTTTGCATATACCGAGAAACAATACCAACAACAAAGGAAATATCAAGATGGGTATGAGTCAAGTATAAGAGGCTACCAACTAACTGACGGTACAGGGTGGCATCAACTTCAGGAGAAGTATAGGTTGCAGTAAGCTTGACTCCAGGCTGGAAGGGAGAAGGGGTTGGTTTACAATCATCCATGTGAAAGCGACAAAGAAGATCACAAGCATACTTAGACTGGGAATGAAAAATTCCTTCATTGGTTTGCAAAACTTGGAGGCCAAGGAAATAGTGCAAAAATCCTAAGTCTGTCATTTCAAATTTCTTCGTAAGGCTGGTTTTCACATGGTTTAAAAGTTTTGAGTCACTACAAGTAAGGATAAGGTAATCAACATAAAGGACAAGGATTATGATATGGCTTCCTACCTTCTTGGTATAGACATTAGGATCAGAATGGCATCTAGAGAATCTGGTGTCAATAAGAAAGTTGTCCATTTTGGCATACCAAGCTCGGGGAGCTTGCTTAAGACCATAAAGAGATTTCTTAAGGTGACAAAGAAGGCTAGAGTCATTTTGGACATAGCCAGGAGGTTGTTCCATGTATATTTCTTCTTGCAAATCTCCATGCAAGAAGGCGGATTTAGCATCCATCTGATGGACCTCCCATTTATGTGAGGAAGCAAGGGCAAGATCAAGGCGGATGGAATTCATTTTGGCTACAGAGGCAAAGGTTTCATTATAGTCAATTCCTTCAACTTGGGAAAATCCTTTGGAAACTAACTGAGCCTTGTGTCTTTCAACACTTCCATCTGATGCATACTTAGTTCTATAGACCCATTTACATCTGATAAGTTTTCTTCCTTTTGGAAGAGGTATAAGATCCCAAGTATCATTTTCCATTAAAGAACGATACTCTTCATTCATTGTTGTATCCCAATCTGGATGACTTGAAGCTTCTACAAATATCTCTGGATCATGAGTCTCTGAAACTTGAGCCAAAAGAGAAGAGGTTCATTGGAACTGTGAACGTGTTCAATGCTGATCTGAAGGATCACCGACAAGACCACCATCTGCCTCTCGTGTTGAATGGACCCATCTAGGAAGCGGTGGAACTGGTGTTGGTTCAGGTTCAAAGGACTCATCTAGAGGAAGGTGAGAAGGCGGAGGTGGATTTTCATCCTCACTGTCATCATCTGAAGAAGAAACCATAATAGGAACATAAGAAGGCACAAATGTCAAAGATGGCTCGTAGGCTGAAGAAGGCACAATTTTCGAATTAGGGTCCCAAGCCAAGAGATTTTCATCAAATTTAACATCTCTTCTAATAATAATTTCATTACAATGTGGTTGAAGAAGTCTATAACCTTTGACATCTTCAGAATAACCAAAAAATATACACTTCTCACTTTTAGGCTGCAATGCTTTCCTTTTCTCATTAAGAATGTGAGCCCATGCTATATTGCCAAATATGCGGAAGTGACTTACATCTAGTTTAATTTTAGTCCAATCTTCTTCTAGTGCTATATTTTTAAGAGCCTTTGTGGGAGTGCGATTGACTATGTAATTTTCACAGTTGATTGCTTCCGCCCAATACTTTAGACTTAATCCCTTAGATTGGATCATACAATTAGCCATTTCTTTTAATGTGTGGTTCTTTCTCTCAGCCACACCATTTTGTTGTGGTGTATATGGAATAGTTTGTTTCATTTGGATTCCCTATGTAGTGCAGTAACTTGTAAAATTATTGTTCACATACTCGCCTCCATTATATGTTCTTAACTTTTGAATTTGATGTCCAGATTGCTTTTCTACAAGGGCCTTGTAGGCCAAAAACTTTTCTCTTAAGTTTTAAGAAGTAAACCAAAGTATGTCTGGAAAAATCATCAATGAAAGTTAAGAAATACTTGCACCCAGAAAAAGAAGGAGAAGAAAGTGGACCACACAAATCACTGTGAACAAGCTGCAAAGGGCCCAAGGCGTGCCAAGAGGCACGTTTGTCAAAATTGTCCTGATGATGTTTGTCGAAAACAACACGGCCCAAACACCATCTCTGCATGAAACAGGAGGAAGACCAGTCACCATCTGTTGATTACATAGTTGTTGCAATGAGCGATAGTTTAGATGACCAAACCACTCATGCCAAAGTTTGCTCAAGTCATCACTATGAGAAACAAAAACTAATGAAAAAGATGATGACCCAAAGTTGTCAAAATTGTACAACCTGGTAATATCATCAGCAATTCCAGTTGCAAGAACATGCTTAGGATCTTTTAGATCCTTGATTACAACTTGGTGAGGTGAAAACTCTACGTTTTTACCTTCACCTGAATGAGTGATTTGATATACTTATAGAATGTTACAAGAAATACTTGGAACACATAATACATCATTGAAATGACCATTATCTACTTTAACGGTTTTAGATCCTACAACACTAAGAGATCTATCATCACCAACAAATATTTTCTTGGTGTTACATTCATTTACAGCAGAAAATATGTCTTTATCCTTACCCATCTGATAAGATGCTCCTGAATCAATAAGCCACTCATCAGAAGAAGAAGTAGAAGTTGTATTGAAGGAGAAACCAGAAGTGAAAAGTGCATGTCCATGAGAATAAGAAGAAGTAGTAGAATCAATATCGATGTTGTGATTCTTCATCATTGCTTCTAAAGATGCCATCTTCTTGAAACATTTGGACTCATCATAACCATATTTATCACAAAAGTTGCAATGTCTGTCAGTCTTCTTATCTTTATATTTTTCTCCTTTATCACCATTAGAAGTTGAAGTTGTTTGAGCGGGTTTGGGACACTTATGTTGCTTCTTGTTGTAGCGAGGATGTTGCTTCTTGGAATACTTGGTTTTATCTTTCTGTTGGGAAACTAAGGCTTTGTTGGAGGTACCTATAATGTTGATCACTCCAAGTTGTACAAGCTTATCTTCCTCTCTAATCAAAGCAGCACAAAAGGACTCAATAGTGGGTTTTTGATAAGCTTTCCCTAGAGTCTCTCTCATGGCATAAAAGGTAGATACAAACACAGAATATGCACTACCTAGCCTAGAAAGAATAAGATAGATGCAATGCTCTTCCTCTATTTCTATCTCACATTTTTCCCATAAAATTATGAGTGTTTTAAACTTAGATAGATAGTCTCCAATGCAAGAAAAATCACTTGGACTTAAGGTCAGTACTTGATTTTCTAACTATTGTGCTCGAATAATATTGAGTTTACCAAACACAGATTCAATCTTTTCCCAAGCTTCATTGGGGTCGTCAATTTCTTTAAGTTGGAACCTTAATTCAGGAGAGATGGACATTCTGATTAGTCAACATGCTTTGTCACTCTTATTAGCCCATTTGAATTTCTTATCATCATCAGTGGGTGCTTTTTCCTTTCCCAAGGTAATCCAGTACAAACCTTTACTTCTTAATAAATCTTCCATATGAGATTTCCATTGGAAGTAGTTGGTGTTGGTAAGAAAGAGATTACTTGTAGAATCCATTTTAAATATGCAGATAATATGGATTTAAAAACTGAAACTAATGATCTAGATGGAAAGATCTCGAAAAGTTATGCAGTTTAAAAAAAAACGACACTAAAAACAAACTTTGGATGTGAGAGTTATGTCCTTTTTTTAAAAAGTCATAAACGGTAACGAAAGGACCATGTGATAGTGTAATTTGCTTTATGAAGTGACCCACTTTTATAAAGAGAAGTGGGGATCACTTTTACAATGAAGTTACTTTATAAAAGAAAAGTTGCATGCAAAATAAATAATTCTAAAATAAAATATTAAAGCTACTTATAGTTTCTCACAATCGATCATCGGCAAATTACCCACCATGCTCTTTAAATAGAGATCATCAACCAATCGAGTGTTAAGGCATGGATCAATGGTCGTTAATATCGAGGAGAGTATGACTCGTCATATCACTCTATGTCGAGAATATATCGTGACCATCGGATTTCCTAGCTACAAATGCATACTAATGCATACTATAGAAACACACTAAGAAACACACTTTTACCTAACGACACATTAGACCAAGTAGATATTAACTAACTCCTAAGTGTCTAAATATCCTAACATAAGGCTTCCTGTTCCACTCCTATGGCATCTGTAATTTGTCTACCCTCCAAAAAGTCAAATTGTTCCTTTGATATACCTTTTGAAAGTGAGGATTTAATTATGCCTACAATAATTTTTGAGATAATCTTGTAAGACAAAATACACAGTGAAATTGGTCTAAACCCTTCAAAAATTTTGGGTTTGTCACTTTTAGGAATAAGGGCTAGAAAGGTAGCATTCAGGGCTATGGAACCCTACCTTTTCCTATAGATTCTTAAACCACCTCCAGTAGTTCAGTTCCCAAGCGATCAAAAAAAGCCAAAAGGAATTATACAGTCCATCCATCCGGCCCAGGACTTTTTGAGGCAGCAAAACCTTTAAGAGTTAACAATATTTCAAGTAACGTAACAGGATCAACAATTCTAAGACCCTCTTCCTTAGAGACTATCCTAGGATAAGCATTAATAACTTCCAGTTGATTTGTGATAGTGAGGTTCTCTTGAGATTTAAAGATGTTCTAAAAATATCCAATGGATTCCTTTTGCAAGGTATATTGACTTGAAACTTTGGATCCATCCTCCTTAATAATATACTAGATAGCATTGGCATGTTTTCTAGAATTTGCATACGCATGGAAAAACTTAGTATTCATGTTGCCTGATGCAAGCCAATTAATCCTATTCTTTTGTCGCCAAGTTTCCTCCTCCTGCTTTAAAAGGAACAATTTTCTCTTTTAGTTTTCTATTACTAATACTTTTTCGTCCTTCTCAAAACCCCTAGAAAAGTTAGAATATAGAGTGTCTAAGTCAGTTTCTAGCTGCATTAATTCCTCCTTTGCAAAGAGTTTTTTATTTCTCTCCCACTTAATAACCAATGACTTAAGTAGTTTGAGTTTTTGAACAAGGGAGTCCATAGGGTTTAAATTCTCTATCTCCAAGAGCTCATTCCAATTCTATCTCACTAAGTTTACAAAATCTGGTTCATCCAGCCAGACAGAATTGAATTTAAAAGGATAATTGTACTTTTCCTTCTCTTGTTCTAAATGTAGAATCATTGGCATATGATCAGAGATCTTAATATTACTCACCCAAGATCTGTATCTGAGTCCTGACAGGGTTAGTTCCTCATTTATTAAAAAACAATCCAATCTCTTAGCAATGTAATCCTGATCACCTCTTCCATTCCTCCAGATAGGAAGAAGCTTTACTGGTTCAACATCAACTAGACCTTCATCTTGCATCAGTTGACTGAAAAATGAATTCATTGGATCAAATCTAGAGTAGGTGCCCCACACTTCTCTATTTGAAATGGTAATATTTAAATCACCTCCCAAAATTAAGTTGTGATATTTGAGTATCCCTTCCATCTTTATCTTATCCCAGAAATCTTGTATGTCTCCATAAGGGCCATAGAAATTAATCAACTTTAGCCTTTTTTTTAAATCATTTACCAGACCATCAAATAAAATCCTTGCAGGAGTCATAAAATCAAAGAAATCAGCTCTCCTCGGGTTCCATGCATATAACAGCCCTCCCGATAAACCTAAGGAATCCACCCCACAAAATTTCCACGTGGGTAAGAGTTTTGCAAAAATTTCCCTCACTTTGAGTTCACTGGTCATAGTTTCCTAGATAAAAAGAATGTTTGGTTTTAATAGATCTATAAACCATTTGAGGGCTAAAAAATTTGGAGCACACCTGACTCCTCTAACATTTAGTGACACTAGAATCATTTTTTAACCCTTGCTAGGGCTTTATGAGCTCTAAGCGCCCTTGGACCATCCACAACCAGTAAGCATGTTATAGATTTAGTCTCCTTCTCCTTTCCTAACTTCTTAGAACTTCTCGTTTTGAGCGGTGAAAATCCTTTTCCAGGCCTCCAAACATAACCCCTTTCAAAAGTGTTGATTCACCCACAGAGCTACACATTGTAACCCTTTTCAATTTCTCATCAATTGAAACCTTAACAGAAGATGAAGGCAAAGATTCTCCCCCCAAGTAGATCATAAGAGGAGATCGATTTAGTACCTCTTTATATGAGGGAATAAAATTAACTAAGGAATCATCAATCACACTTGTCAAAGTCGGGTCTATCTGAGGGTATCCGCACAAGGATTCTATAAAGTCCTATGCAGCCCCATTGTTTAAAGGTTGTAAAAAAAAGGTGTAGTTTACTCAACCGATCGTGATCCATAATGTCTAAAGAAACCCCTCTCCCCAAAAACCTCACAGACATTTGACACAACCTTCAGAATTCGTGGAGAAATACAAGCCCCCCTTCCTCCCAAGTTGGTAACGATGGGCTCCACACTTGAGGACTCAACACCAGTAGCCATCCCTTCCAAGACTCACGAGTATGTCTGAGTGTGTCCGAACAAGGATTATATAGAGTCCTATGCATCCCCATTGTTTAAAGGTTCCAAATCAAAGGGTCTAGTTATCGCATCTGATCGATCAAGTGAACCATCTGGTCTAAAGTAACCCCTCTTTCCCAATACCTCACGAGCCTATTACACATGCTTCATAAAATGGGTAGAAATACAAGCATCCCTTCCTCCCAAGTTGGTAACGTCGGGCTCCATGCTAAAGGTCTCAACACCAACAACCAACCCTTCCAAGACCCTTTCCGAGCTACTCGAGGAAAAGCTTAACAAATTATAGGTTTCAATAACCTCCTTTTGATTCCCCTCACAAGGAGGCTCCCTAAACCCAAAGAACCGGCAAAGTATAATGACAAGCAATCAGGCCCTAAAGACACAGTAGGAGTAGACACCAAGGGGGAGGTTTCCACACCAATTTCCCGTAGCAAAATTAAGTCACTTAATGACAAAGAGGAAAAACATTTAGGCACGGAATTTTTAACTTACCAAAGAAAGTATCGCTAGCCAGTTCCATAGAAAATGAGGACTCTGCTTTTCCACCTAGGTCAAGAAGAAAAGTTGTCTGCAAAAAATATGAATGACATAATCATGTTTATATGCTTAGCCATTCACTTATTTCTAATCTCGTAGCCTTTCTTATTATAGTTAATGAAATTTGACAAAAATTATTAATTTTGCAATCCTTTATTTTATATATATATGATAATTCAATTTCACATTACTTTATCATATTGTTTGTTTGATTCTTTTTTTTCCACAGAGAATTTCACATTATATTTATATTGAAAATATAATATGTTCTCTTAATAGTCATTACATCAAAAGATCCTCTTTTTTTTCATGGGCTATTCAAACAAAAATTACACAGAATTTTTTCAAAATCCCTTCCAATACTTTCGTCTTCTCCTAAGAGTCCAAAAAAGACATTTTTGTTGAAGATAGGAGCCTATTGAACATAGACATAGGCTGCACATAAGGATACACCCAAATATAACATAAAACAAACTATGTGAAATCCCCCTAAAGACAACTAAAACAACTTTAAAAACGGAGTAGGGCACTCATGGACGCCTTCCCAAAGATTGTAAGCTATGCTCCCTAGATGTTTTTGAAGAGCGTGTTTTGATAATTTATCATCCTCTTGGTTCTCTTCTCTATAAATATGAGCAAAGGATATAGTCCTGAAGCACTTAAGGAGCTCATAAATCATATCCTTCCAACAGCCTAAAGTAACTACCTATAAAGCACCTTTCGTGTTTAGCCAATCAATGACTATTTTTTAGTCTCCTAGAACAAGAAAATCTATAATTGAAAGTCGAGATGCCAGGGTTAGGGAGGCCCAAACCCCCAAAACTTCATCCCTAGTATTAGTTCCCTGACCAAAATTTAAATTCCATTTATAAGCTGAGTGTTCAGTGATCTTTATCACCCCACCTGTACCACTTTGATCTCCATTTAGCTAGGTTGCCCCATCAAACCAACGGATGATTTTATCTTCAAGAATTGCAAATGTTGAAATTCTGGGAAGATGAACTTTTTCCTTATTCCTGGGTATGCCCACCACTCCTAAAGATTGGTAAACTATCTTTTGTATAGAGGGAGTCCCTGACTCAAAGATGGTCGTGTTTCATTCTAGCCATAAAAACCAACAAATATAGGCTGGCAAAGATGGATATGTAAAATTCTAAACATTCCAATTTTCAAAGCACATGCAATTCCTTAGGAATATGGTCTTGCTTGTTTGATACTTACGAATTTGACAAACTATATGTTTCATTTAATAAATTAATGAATAATAAAATCGTGTTTATGTATCTAGTTGTTCATTTATTTCTAATCGCATGGCTTTTCTTGTTGTAGGTAATGATATCAGATAAAATTTATTAATTTTGCAATACTTACGTATATATGATCATTTCAATTTTAAATTACTTTATTATATTGTTTGTTTGATATTAGGAACCTGGAAAACTATATGTTAAGCATTTAATGAACTGATCATGTCTATGTGCTTAGTCATTCACTTATTAATATGTATGAATTTTACGAACCATATGTTAAGGGTGTTGTTTAATTGTTTTACGAAACGGCTTTTTTTATCGGAATTCGGCAATATAAATTTTCACAAAATCATTATTTTTTGTTGTTTAAAATCCATTTATGAATGTAGAAATGGATGCAGCATGTTGAAAAACTCTTGGAGCACTCAGATTATACATAAATACTCATTCAAATCTCCGGATGTAACAATTCCTCGTCGAATTTTGGACAAATGTCCCTGTAAAATATCGCCAGAAAAAAATCATTTCGTAGAACATTTAGATTACAGCTATGTTAAGTACTTAATAAATTAATGAATGACAAAATCATCTCTATGTGCCTACCCAGTCACTTATTGTTAATCTCATGGCCTTTCTTGTTGTATCTAGTAAACATAGGAGAATATTTAATTTGTCCTTCCGATCATTTTAATTTTTGGGTGTGATTTAACAAACCTGGCACACTATAACAACATCTTCAGCACTTGCTTTATTCGGATACGAGGTTGTCTAAATGAACAAATCCATAGCATTTGTTCATGGCCTTGCAATTACATGGGAGAACGACTATCTACCTCAAATAAAGCTTTGTTCTTTAAAAAAAAAAACCTCGCGTTGCACCTAAAATGTAAAATGTTATTCTTTTAGTTGAAGATTGTGCACAAGTTCTTGTTTTTTTTTGTTTACAGTACAAGGTTTGCTATAGTTACTTTGTCATTAATTTTTCCTTCAATTCCAGTTCTTCTACAAAACCACTCAAATATATGAAGGTAAACCTCAAAGATTTGAAAATTAAATAAAAATCCAAGTGTTTTAATGGTTGCTAGTACTTTGTCCATTCTTATTTTTAACTATGGCATTTTTCTCAAATTTTGTATGTCATGTACAACCATTGTAATGTTCCCAAGTTGGTATTTACTTGGAAACTGAAGGTTGTTTCTAAGTTTTTTTTGTTGTTTGTTTGTTTGCAGGTTCTAGTATTCCCAGTTTGCGCTATGAAGATTGTTTGGAGTTTAATAGTATCCAAATGATAAGAATACAATAGCAATAACATCCATATAACAAGATACAAGAGATATCACACCATGGAATAGCAAAAATGTCAGATCTGACCTTTATTTAGATAGTAGATGATCTGGAATACAATAGATCTATAGATCTTAATATATGAATATAGAATATCAAAGTTGGAATGGATGCTACAACAAACAAGCTCCAACACTGGAGATAATAGCCTCCAAGACTCTACAAAATGTTGAAGATTAGCCTAAGATCAATTCCTTGTCCTTCTAAGGCTGGAAACCCCTCTTTCCACTGAGTTGCGCACTATCCTGGTGGTTGTAGCTACCCAAGATTTCGGCCCTCCTCTTCTTGTGTCCAAATCACCCCAAACTCTCCAATAATGTAGATCGGGCCACTAGAAACCCCTAGGCTAATTTTCTTATTGATTGGAGGTGTTTAGAACCCCCCAGATGAATAGATCCTCCTTCTGTAGTGCGCCCTCCTCATGTATAACTCGTGCTAGCTCACAATAAAAGATATGCTAGAAATAACTCCTCCAAAATGGCTAGGAAGGCACGCTAGGCCCAATAATCAGATTCCAATGGGTTTGGACCCCTGAAAATCCTTCACCTCTCCAAATCGAATGGAACTAGCTCCTCAAGTGCGCCCTCCTATTGGAAACCCCCACTAATGCACACTACATCTCTTTGAACTTGTAGAATCCACCTGTGACTGAGGTAGAATGGTGAGGGATGAATCTTTCACCTCTATGACCAAGCTTGGACCAGGTTGGGTGGGATCTTTCACCACCGAGATGATCTCTAGGGTTTGTTCAGTCAAAACCCCCAGGTGCATGGGTTCTCTAGGAAGAAGCCAGACATCAAAATGATAATCAACATAATGAGAGAATAGAAGCCCATGTCTCTCTTTTATATCCATGTTCATATTTTCTCTCCAAGTGGCTTTTACTTTATTTTTGTTATTCCTTCATAAAATCACTTTATTAATTAATTAACTTTTTTTCCTCTAAAAAGTGATTAATTTGTCCTTATGGCTTCTCCAACCACTGGAAGTCACTTTTCATCACCTTATCCTATAGTGTTCTTCCTCCCGATTCCGATGAGCTATTACACTAAGAGGTTTCTTCAAGTATTATGCCCAAAATGACCTCCTTAGTGAATTTAATTAAAATATGCTCCATAATAACTCAAAATTATGGAAATCGTCGGAATGCAACGAAACCAAAGACAAGTTGTGTGGAATGGATCTCGATGATGAAATATGATGAATGATGTAAGTTGGGCCCAAGAAAACCCCTCAATACCTCCTGATCACACTATCACCCCCAACTGGCTACTCTAACAGGCATCCCAATCTGTAACATAAGTAAGTCCAAAAATGGGGACATTACAACCACATGCATAAAACATAATACCTTACCTTTGTAATGTACTAAAATCGTTTTTTACATTATGTTGAATTAGTGTTAACCTCTAACTAGTACAATGGGCTTGCAGTCGATAACTTTGTAGAGAAGGATGAAGACATGACATTTATTTGTCTAAGTTTTTTATTTAAAATTAAACTTTGTCATTTCCATTTGTTTTAATGGTTGCTAGTACTTTGTCCATTCTTCTTTTTAACTGTGGCATTTTTCTCAAATTTTTTATGGCATGTACAACCACATGCATAAAACATAATACCTTACCTTTGCAATGTACTAAAACCGTTGTTTTACATTATGTTGAATTAGTGTTAACCTCTAACTAGTGCAATGGGCCTACAGTCGATAGTTATGTATAGAAGGATGAACACATGACATTTATTTGTCTAAGTTTTTTATTTAAAATTAAACTTTTTCATTTCCATTCCGCAACAATAGGTGGCAAGTACTAGGTCTCAGCTCACTAGAATTTTGAAAGTCTTTAAAATATCTAACCTAATATTTGGCCATGCATGCATAGAGAAAAAAGCCATGGGACATTTTTTTTTCTAAGTCTCCTACATGCAACAATATACATGTATTGTTATGTTCAAATATTAATGAAATAAATTAATTTAGAAAGTCCTTGGATTAAAAATTTGTTTTCACCCTTAGAACTTTACTTTGGCCAACTTCAAAAATTTTAACAAACTTTAGAAAGAATTTATCTCTGGCANTACATGTATTGTTATGTTCAAATATTAATGAAATAAATTAATTTAGAAAGTCCTTGGATTAAAAATTTGTTTTCACCCTTAGAACTTTACTTTGGCCAACTTCAAAAATTTTAACAAACTTTAGAAAGAATTTATCTCTGGCAATAAACAGAAGTTTAATAGTTTGACAATCACTTATAACATTATTTTATTCATCAAAAACTTGAGATAAGTAGTTGGGTTGCTAACTATGTACTGTTCTGGGTGGAAATTTCAACTTATAATTGTCTAGAGATAGAAAGCAATGGTCAATTTAAGTGAATTGAGATAAGTAGTTGATTTGCTAACTATGTACTATTCTAGGTGGAAATTTCAGCTTATAATTATCTAAACATAGAAATCAATGGTCAATTTAAGTGATAATGTGCTAGGTGAAAGGAAGAATTTAGAGTGGAAATACAATAACCTTTAAAAATGGTTAATTTGACAATCAAAATTTCTTACCTTGGCATGGTATTGGCATTTTAGAAGCTAGAGCAGAATTCGACCAAATTTTTGTGCATTGTTGCAACTCATGTCATCCTCAAATCTACAATGATTCAAACCTATAGTCTTTTTTGTTGTAACTCAACCCAAAGACAACTATTTGTTTTGAATGGAGAGACGTATTTGATTCATTAGTTATAACACAATGAAATATGCATATAGGTGTTGAGATGTCCATAGCAACCAAAGGCAAGGATATTGACTAGTTCCAAATACAAATAACATGTCACAAGGAAAATCACCAACAATGTAGTAAGGCATAATCGAGTGTCTTTTAACAAATATACGTTTGCATAAAGATAAGGATATATTTAAACTAACAAGGTCAAACAAAAACCTTGAGATTTATAGACCAAGCTATGTAATCATGGTAATATGAAAGAAGAATGAAAATGTTATGGACTAACTAGTACCAAATAAGGAGGACAACTTAGATATTCATCGCTTCAAATTCGATGTGGTTTCCTTGCTACAACTAGTAAGTAAATCAAACACCAACAAAGTTAGTTTTCACATAGAATAAGTAATCTTAGACTTCTATCTACATTGATGATTGTCAAACCTTGCTTGTCTAGTTTGTAACTTCTTGCATCTACCTTTTTATTCTTGTGACCCTTACTTCTTTGGCCCTATGTTAACATGTGTGACTTTGTGTCCACATCTCTTTAAGCTCCTATGCTTTGGTATAGTATATACCTAGATCCTTACATCTATATCAGTTCGTCAAACATTAATGAATTTGTAAGTCATATAATTATTGCTAAATGCCAGATTGTCTATAAGGAAATTGCATGTCACCCCATTCAATTTACATCTACATCAATTTCTTTTTGCATGCCACTTGTTGAAACATATGCATGGATAAAGGTCAATAATCTAGTGTAAACTATAGTATTCATTACCATTATTCAATCAAATTATGTTACATGTAAAATGTAGTTTTTTTGTAATCAATGAAATGCATATCTCAGGAAACCTATTAAGCACTTCCCCTCATTTTGAGGATGGTACATAGGGTAAACCGACCAATTGGAGCTCTAGAAACCTAACCGAGTGGGGAATCAAGTGAGGTCCATAGTATTCATAGAGACAACCAATCCAAGGACTTGACCCTGTGACCTCCTACTTGTAATTCACAACACTCAACCACTCAATCTAACCCACCAGACTATAAAATGTAGTTTATTTGTAATTATTAACTATCATTATTAATTCCCTCCCTTATAAGAGATATAATATGTGTTCATTAGATTTAATTTGTTATTATTAACTATATTAATGTATTATAAAAAAAAATCAAAATATCTAAGGGTGTTAATTAGCCCGCTTTGATTGATCTATGCACATGAATTTGAAATCGCCAACTAAACCCACACATTTATTACATATGGCATTGCCACGCTTGCGAGGTACTTCAATTTTCATTATTTGTTGCTCTTTAGCCTAGTGTCTTTGAGTAAGTGTGTGAACCATCTCTCTTTAAATTAGAGTATGGAAAGATAATAGCTCGAAATAGGTATTTTAAGGCAGTTAACTAAGCTAATTTTCCACCTTTCCGCCTCAAACTCAATAGGATTCTCTATGGTATCATAGAACTTCATGGCATTTGTAGTGCTACCATTCTCCTCATAAGGAAATCTTATTAATGTTTGTTAGGCGTAACATAGTTGATTCCTTTTATATCTATATTTGATTCTTGAGTGGCAAGTTTATACAATGCATGCCCTACTTTATATAATGTTGTGTTTGCAATGAGTTCAATCTACCACTCTTTAATCACGTAAAACCATGAGTGTCTTTGTTTCCTTAAGCTTCGAGACTAAACGTATCATATATTATTGATTGTGTTTGCTAGTAACAATGGTAGTCTGTTATGTCACTGAAATACATGAACACAACTTCATCGTTGTTTAAATTGTTGTTATGGATGGGGTTTCAATTATCTTTAACCCATAATGCGTTGAGTGTTAGAATGCATATGCTTCCATCAAATGATTGTTGCAAAGGTAATGAAAGGTCAAGTTTATTCTCTTCAAAACTTTTATATGGAATGCCAAAGACAATTTGTATGGTCCTTGATCCTAGTAACAAGACTATGAATATGTGTTGCATCAATATTTATCCAATTGATAAGGAACTATGAAGGAGAACAAGGAGGAGAGCAATCAACAAGCTATGGTAATAATATACCAAAAACACTAGCAATTATCTTATTTCTAACGCTATTAAATCGTTGCTTGATAACTTGCAAATTTTCTTTTTGATAAAGCACATATTACATTAATCATATTAGACCCAAAGTCTTCATTCTATCAAGAAACAAACAATGTTCTAAATATAAACATAACCAAAATTACTTCATTGTGATTAGAAACAAACAGTTTTCTAAATATAAACATAACCAAAATTACTTCATCATGATTATTAACTAAATACTCTCTACATATGTAAACACTCTTAATTCCAAACCCTAAACATGTACAAATCTTTATCAAATTTATCTGAATAATTAATAATTATAACTTATAAGAAGAAGCTCTTAAATTTAATTTGTTTTTGCAACAATGTAATAGTTCATAAAATTGTATCAATTTCATCCCAGGAAATTTATAGAAAAAACAACTAAAAGGGGGACATGACCATTGCTTTCCAGGACTAAAAACAACTAAAAGTTGAAGGGGGAACATAACCATTGCTTTCCATGGCATTCCCATATTCATTGAAGGCAGGAACAAACGACTATGATGGCACTTGGCTGTTGTTATCATATATTGTAACACTATATAAGTTTGCATTATCTCGACAATCAACGCTTTATCCTATAGGCGATACAACCCTTTAGACCCAGTTTAGAAAAGATTTGTTATAATCATAACGAGCATTATAAGAAGCCAACAATCCGACACTCCTTAATTTGGTATGTCTCAAGGTGGGTTAACAATAATATCCAATAATATCGAGGGTTAACAATAATATCCAACATTTAGTTGCAACATTTAGTTGCATATGTCGCATGGCGAATTAACAATAATATCCCACAAACAGTTTGGTATGTCTCAAGGTAAGTTAACAATAATATCCAACAACTTTTTAGATTAAAGACAATTTGTGATCCTTACCCAAATTTTCTACTTAAAAATACTAACTGTAAATTTAACATTATATCCATAATAGAGACACCCTTGAAACCTAAGAAATCCTAATAATTAGGAACTATGGGGAGGAGTATAGCTATCTCATTATACGTAGAACTGAGAATATTATCTATCAGTTGGTAGCCTTCTTGTATAACCAAAGAAAGGGGCCCACCGGCATAGATGGAGATTGTCCTCCTACCAAAAAAGAAAATGATGCAATCATAATTTTGGTGCATTTCAATTTTAATTTAGAGTTTAAAGATTTTATTTTTTTTCAAAACCAATTGTTAGTAATAGTGTATTGTGTATGATATACATGATTTATAAACCAAAAGCAATATTGAAGGTAGAAATGGATTTCTAAACCAAAAGCAAAATTAAGATAGAAATGGATAAAAAATAATTTCAAACTACTGCAAATTGATATTTAAAGTAGCTAAGTAATTTTAGGGGTTTCTTTTCTACAAGATGGCAATGGTAAAGAGGGTTGGTGTTGATGTAAGTATGGCAATGGGATACCATGTGGAACGACTATAACTTCATTGTGACAATTTATAGTTGTAATAGTCATTAGTCATGAGTGTCACACTAGCAACATCGACATGGAAGCACTAGCATAAAACTGGAAACTGAAACCTAAAAAATGTAAATAAAACAAATGTACAAGAAAAACATCTTCAAGTCACCCTAAAATTGTTATGCATACATGCATGGCTCCCTTGTATTTTGAGAAGGTTACATAATTGCTCGAAGATGGTTATGTAACATAATGATATCAATATATTCAACGTAGTCAATGGTGGATTGTTGAGTTGGTGAAAGTGACATGATCAACCCCCTACCAAGGTTGAAGTCTCACCTAGGATGTACTTGTACTTGTGCTCATGTTTGTTATACACTAGTGCTTGCTACAACAGTTGGGTCTAGGAGCAAGTACTCGGTGAATTTGGCAGAATAGATACCCCAATCTCAAGCATGTTGTAAATCCCCCCAATCTCAACATATTGGCAAAAATCTTACATTCATAGGTCCACATGCCCAAACTAGAAACATCTATCAAAAGAAAATTGCATGCTAGTGATAGGGAAAAACCTTAGAAACAATCCCAACCATCCATTTATTAGTAGATCAATGATTGGGGAAAGAGTTCATGAAAATCATAATATTAACTATGATTGAACGATATCAACTTCTTAAAACTATAAATTTAGGGAGGGGGTAATTGAATATGAAAAAAATTAAGCAAAAGTATTTAGATAATTTTGGTAGGTGTTGTACAACACCTAGCAATTGTATGTAATAAAACTAACAATTTGTACAATTTGAGTCCATGTGTTGCGTTGATGTTATGACATGTGTTGCTCATGGGGTAATTTTCATGCCCCAAAGTCATCTCCCCTTTTTTCATTTTGGTCACTCTAATGTGTGTGACATTGCCTCACTTCAATCCTAATGATTTGGTCAAGCTAGAGTTCCATGACCAAACTATGCATCTCACTTAGGCAAGGCCCAACCTTCTGCCCCTAAGTTCTAATGTTAGTAGTTCAACAACTTAAACTAACACAATGGGCCAGTAATTAGCTTCCTTCCTAATACACCATAGCAATATAAACACTTATCCAAACTCTTAGCCACTAACATATTGACGCAACACAACAAAGCATCCCAAAGAAACCACAACAACACAAGTAGGCTAGCACCCAATATGGATGCCTAAACTTTATTAAGATCAATGTTACAACACAAATTACAAGGGTGGGTGGCCTCCTACCTAAAACCAAACGTAAATACAAAGTGCTAAAGGACATAACTCCTCAGTCACACCACCATGCAATCCAAAGAATCCCTAAAACAACTCATGGGTCTGCTTCCTATAGATCCCATCTCAATAATTTAAGCTAAATCACTCATGTTTTCCAACCTATGAATTCCCTAGACCTTAAGCTCATTTTTAGACCATAACTCACACCTCCCTCCCCTAGATGATTTGCAACTAAGTTGTGGCCATCCTTTTATACAAAAGGGTGACTTACATGTTTGCACCTCAAACGGTTGCTTGCATAAGATGTCTCCTCAAGTGGAACCAAAAATGTTTGCACACACCCCCGTCCTTGGCCCAATGGTTGTGACCATCCTAGAAAACTATCACAACCTCCGAGGCACCAATTCTCATCTCGATGGCCCCACCTCCCTTTGCAAAGTGTTCATTTCCAGCAAGTGAACCTTCCTTCATGGACCGCCCTCTTTCTATGGACTGCCTAACTCATAATACATTTGTTTTCCAGCAAGAGTGTCTTCTTATGTGGCATGTGAATTTATTTTATGGAGTACTCATCGTTAGGATTCCCAAATTGTAACGAACACGCCTTCCGCGACATACAATATGTTCAAAAAATTCCTAGAATAGTAAAGTTGTGAACAATCTAAGTTCTTGTCCCCCACTTTAGTCTTTTACCTTTTCTCATTGTCAGAATACTACACACTTGTTGGCACCTCCACATCCAAAACTTCCCTAGTACAATTGTTCCACTTCAACTTTCGCACTTCCCTTTCATTGCACAATGCACCTACATGCCTTCATTTAGGTGAGCATGCCCATTGATTGGTAGGTCACCTATCGTCCTTTGAAAATTTTCAAGTCTTTGGAGCGATAATCTCTTGAAATGTCATGCCAAGGTGTCTCCATACCCTTCGTTGTGGAGATCCTCCATGCTCCTTGACTTCACTAAGAACCTTCAATGTTCCTTCTTCAATATTTCAAGGTGTTTTGCGTCCTCACCTAATACTATCAACACTTTACCTTCCAATGGTGTGGTTAGCTCCAAACTTCACAAGTTTGCTCGATGCACCTCCACTTCAATGTTTCCATGCCTTGTGCAGGCCACGTTCCTCTATTAGTGCCTATTAGTGCCTAACATATGCACCTTGCATTCCACTTTAATCAAACTGTTGAAACCAAGACATGATATTTTCCTAGAAGGGATCACTTATGTGCATGATGCTAAGGCATGTGCCTAAATTCCATTTCAATCACCTAAAAAACAAGGATGACTAGGAAGATGCCTATCATTTTCCAAGGTGAAAACGTTGGGTCTTACAATCTCCCTAACCTAATTTATTGTCATCCTCACAATGTCAGCAACAAACTGCCCAAGAATGCATCAACTATACTCTTGGTACCCTTCCCATAAAATTTTGTTGTCGACAATGCTATCATTGTTGGACTCAACCCCCACCAAGAAGGAATTGTTCCTCATTGTACCTCCACAAACTCAGCACTACTTATGTACCTTAACTAACCTAACTATGCTCTTGTATGCATATATCCCCCACATTCTAGACTAGCTTGGTAACTAATCGTGACTTTCAAACCCAAATCCATGAGAATTCCCTTATTCATTTTGAAATGGTTAAATACATATGTACTTTTGTTTGTTATACAACTCCTTTAAACATAGAACGATCACTGGCTTTTCCCCAATACAGTTAATTGATCATTTGCATACAACTCAAGAAACCAACTACCATTCAATAATAACTCTACCATACATGTTTACCAACAACTTCCACGGTCCCTCCCAATGATCATCAAGCAACAACATGCACCCATCCACATACCCATTTGCAACTTTGTTACTTCTACATAGTGATCTTTGCAACTCTAGAAAACTACCCAAGTCACCAAGACTTGGTTCTACATTTAATAGTCTCGAAGTTAGATGCACCAAATGCTTCCTACAAGGCATCTTCCTTCATTTGAAGTTCCCACGTCATCATTTCACCATTGCACTTACTTTAACCACACCATCTTCATCTTGAGAATAGCCTTAAAGGAAAGTCTCCAACAAGGCATCCACTTGGTCTCTATAACATGAAAACACCTTGTAATAGTCACTTACAGTGCCCCCATAAAATTGCGGTGAGGAGCTTAACCAATCGTCAAGCCCTAGAAGAATAGTGAGTTTTATCCCCCTATTTTCCCAAGAAATTGAGGTGCATAGTGCTTAAGAAATGATTGTTTTAACTCTAATACCAACAATCATGACTTGAGAGTCATCTCCCAATTTTTTTCTATTTTTTCCACTGTAAGGTGGCTGACAATGCCTCACTTTAATCATGGTGACGAGGTTAAGCTATACTTTCAATACTAGACTATGCCTCTCTCTTAGGCAAGGCCCAACCTTCTACCCTAGTTCACAAGTTAGTTGCTCAATAACTTCCACTAACACAATGGATGAGGGACAAATTGTTTCCCTAAAACGTGCTAGCAATATAAACACTTAGTCGTTAACATATTATTACAACATAGCAAAGCATCTCAAAGAAACCACAACAACACAAGTAGGGTGACACCAAATACGGCAGCCAAAAATTTATTAAGATGAATGTTACAACATGGGTTACAAGGGTGGGCACCCTCCAACCTAAACCCAACATACATACAAAGTTCCAATGTATTCAACTCCTTGATCTCACCACCATGCAATCCAAACAAAAACAAGAGTTGAACATCCAGATCTCATCACAACAAGTCATGTAGTTAAGTTTCCCAAGTTCGCCAACTTATAAATTCACCGAACCTTAAGTTCTTTAGAACAAAACTCACACTTCCCTCTCTTGAATGTGTTGCAAGTGAGTTGTAGCCATCCTTTTATATGCAAAGGTGCATGAACCATTTTCACCAAAACAGTTGTTTGCACAAGACACCTCCTCAAGTGGACCTGCAACTATTTTCACATGCATCCACATCCTTGGGTTGATGGTTGCAACCATTCTAGAAGTTTTCCACAACCTCCGAGGCACCAACACGCATCTCTATAGTCCCACTTTCCTTTGAAGAGAATTTGTTTCCAAGAAGCACTCCTCCCTTCACATAACACCCTCCTTTCATGAAACACCTTGTAACACCCCAAGACCGAGCCCAGCTGTAAATGTGAATATATTTTGTAGGCTAGTGAGCCAGTTTATTATAATCTAGGAGGATTATGTGATGATTAGGCCGGAGAGCCTAGATGCTTAAGGCCAATGAGCCTATTTTTGTATATGTAAACACTCATATCATTAATATTAATACATCGTTGGGGGACTAAGCTCCACTAGGGAGGGAAAGGGAGGGGCTGTGAGACTAGGAAAAGGGGCTAAGCTTGAGGGCTTAACACCAAGAAAATATTATATTATTATTTCCTAAAGACTATGGTGAGGATAATTATTTTATCTTAGGTCTCATGGAAGAGGGAATGAATCACAAATGGAGAGAAAGTGAACCCTTGGAGAGCCATGTGTTAATCAGGGCACATGCAAATATATGTGGGAAAATAGTATGTTTTCCCATATTCCCCCATTGACACACGCACTCAGCCATTCTCTCCATCATTGAACCTTGACATCATTCATGCACCCCTGGAGCTTGCACGCACTTTGCAGTTACCCCGTACATTTCATGTTATGTATAGTGCACCCGTACTTTATCTAAACCTGTAATGTTCCCTATTTGAAGGTTGTCGCCGCTACCATTACTTGTTCCTTACCCAAACTTTGTTGTTGACCATCACCAGTACCTTTCCATTATGTGTAGCGCCCTGTTCATTGCATGAGTGTGGTTGTTGCCACCACTTGTTCCATAATCCGTTTTATGTTGTTGCATTCACCTGAGTCGGTACCTGGTTGACTAGAGCATTGGATTGAAGAAGCGGATTATCAAGCCTATGGGATTGAAGAGGCAAGTTGTCAAGCCTATGAGCAACTCTCTCCAGGTGAGAGAATTGTTGGGGAATTGAATTCCTGAAGCAACCCAACTATAGTTACAGTGCTCTGAGACTTCTTGTCCAGCCTGTTGTTGAAGCCCTGGAAGAGAAGTGGAGTAGCCGAAGGACTGTTGAGCAGAGAAGGGGCACACTTCCTGGGTTGGGACAGGCATGTGGGGAATGAGAGGTTGTAGGTTGGCAGTTTGAGTTGGCTCCTGGGATGAAATCCTTCTTGTTGTCTATATTGTCTCAGCTTAGCTAGGAATCCCTTTACTCGGGTGGAGTTTAGTCCCAGCTCGGGGGTGAACCACTACTAAGATATTTGAGCAGCGTGGTCTAAGGTTGGGAGGTTCGTGGAAGGTTTGCACGCAGTTGGTGGTCTTCTATAAAAAGATAAGTATCAATTATGTGTCCAATTGCATGTTGTGTATTTGTACATGTCTTTATAATTAAGAGCATTGCATGTGTATGTTGTATGTATAGGCTTACTGTTATTCCGCATGAATCTATGCATTATCAGAATGTATTTGTCTGCTTTAAATTTGTATAAATATATACAATAGAAATGAAGAATTGTTATGTGGCATAGCCCAGCAGCCTAAAGTTGGGGATGCTAAAATTTGGGTTCAGAGCCTAGTAAGAGGGTGTTATGGAGTAGCATGGCCCGACCTGGAAGGCTGGGGATGTTACACACCTAACTCCTATGACGTTGATTTTATAGAAAATGTGCCTTATTTTGTGACACACAACCTTCTTCCATGGAGAACTCATCTCTAGGATGTTGAACTTCTAA
>SNQJ01S0066049.1:47411-67817 GCA_010110895.2 Picea sitchensis
AGCGGTCACTAATCGATCTCAATTTGGAACCAACTTATTCAATGGGATAATAAGTCGGGTTAATGCACTCAGTCAAAACTTTGAGGAATTCCATCTTTATCATGCAAAACGAAACCTAAACTCCATTATTGATCATCAAGCAAAAGGGAGCGCTAGACTAAGCAAGGGTGAAATTTTGATTAATGGAGTGGGGGGGACTCAAGCCTTGCCCTAATGTATTCTCCCCTTTCATTTTTTGTGCCCCCAAGTTGGAAGGTGGTGGCTCTAGGGGGATGGGCACCTCTCTTCGCACATATGGGGATTCAATTCCCCTATGTGTTGGTCTTTTTGTTTGTGTGGATCATCCATTTTGACGAGGGTTCAATGGATTCTTCCCTGGAGTCTATCTTTGTGCAGTATTGTATTGCTCGTGTTGTTTGGGGTGTTATAGAGTTTCTTGTGCAGGGGATGTTTGTGCCATGTAGTTTTTCCTTATTCGATGGGTCTTGCTATGTCTTCCTTAAGCAGTTTGTACATGGGTACACTATCAGCAGTAAAGGTTTATTGCAAACTGTGTCACGCCTTACTCATTCTGATAAGTTGGTAACCGAGCGTCCTCTATTTTTTCTCTCAATCACGGATGATATCGGAGAGGTTTCTATTTTCATCTTGATATCCAACTATGGTGTGGGTAAGTATTGTGGTTTTTTAAATCTATCCTTTCTTGGCTGCGATTTCTCGTTAACTTTTTTAGGGTCACGACTTGAGTTTTTGTGGATCTAGTGCTCTTCAGAGAGGGGTTTTGCAGCCTCCTCCTATGGAGCCCTCCTGGAATGATCTCAGGAAAGTGCTTAGGAGGAGTGAGGAGATAGCACAAGAAAATAGCTCGACCCTCCATCACCTATCAAGCAGATTTAGGGATTTTGATAAGGCCCTAGCCAATTTGACTATATCTAGAAACCAAGAAACAAAGGTGGTCCTGCAATCTCTAAACAGATGGCTGGAAAGAATGGAGTCATAAATACAACAGATCAAGTCCCAACTCAACACTTGGCCTATGGAAACAACATCCTACGTTCATGGGGACCAGCACTCCAGAGAAGAAGGAGTTATCAGTGGTGCAGGTACCAGCGGCCGAGGCATTATCCCCATGGAGATTGAAGAAGGAGTACCTCCCAGAGCTCTTGAAGCCCTTGAAATTCTGGACTCTTTCTCTTTTAACTAGTGTATGTTTTTTAAAGTTATCTGGTGTCTAGGCAGTTACTATAAGGATGTAATCAACTCGGATGAGCTCAGAAATAGTCTTATCAGACACATTTTACCCTTTTCTATATATCTAAATATTTTGACAAGTTGGAAGCCTTATTTTGTAAGCTTTTTTTTATGTTTCTTCGACACAACCCATTTTAATACAATTTAAGTTCAGTTCTGGTTTTAAAAAAAAATGACACATGAAGTTTAGGTTTAATTTATGAAATTGGAATGTAAAGGAGGGAAACAATTAAATTATTTTTAATTAATAATTTACTTTAATAGAAGATAGAAATTATATTTTGGTTTTAAGAACAATTAAAATCAACAAATTGTTAATTTTGAAAAAGAAAATGTTTTAAACATTCTTGTTAGGTTTAATTTATGAAATTGAATTTTTTTTTTTTCTAATAGAATCAATAATTAGGCCAGGCTCGTACTTGCGTGATACAAAGTCGATTTCAACTGCTACCACTATAACCTCAGGGTGTGCCCACGCTACCCTTATGCGGCACACAAGTTAAGCCGAGGTTTTGATCCGGTAACCTCACATAACAGAGTGCCTTGATAATGCACTCCATCATCGACTGATCTACACCTCGGGGGCTACGAAATTGAAAAGTAAAGGAAGAAAAAAACAAAAATGAAATTTGAATTCTTTTAATTAATAATTTAATTTAATAGAGGACAGAAGTTATACTTTGATTTTAAGAACAATTGAAATCAACAAATTGTTAATTTTGAAACAGAAATTTTTTTAAAAACTCTTGTGACTTTGGTTATCTTTTATGCATATGAAGTTTCATTAAGAAAAAAAAAAAAGGTTTAATATTGATCTCTTAAGAAAAATAATAATATAATAGTTAAAATATTAAAATAAGATTTATGATTTTTCAAAAGGAAATAAAAGAAAACTATTTTTTAACATATTTTTGTCTTATCTTTTTGAAGGTTTACTCAAATTTCAAGTGTGGAAGCTTGTTGGATGCAAATTTAATTTCGCGTCCAAAAAGTACCCACTCTACATACTTTTTATAGACACTTGTTTTCATATATTTTCAAATTACCTTATTGTGTGTCTATCAAAAGTATGCAAAGTGGGTTCTCATCAGATTTGAAATTTGATTTCGCGTCCAACAAGTGCCTATACTTGAAATTTGAGTAAACCTATAAAGAGATAATCGAAAATACAATTTAAAAAATAGTTTTCTTCCTTTTCTTTCAAAAATATTTACCCTTATGGTTGAGATCATCATTTTGAATCTTATTGATTCTTTTAAATTTGATGTTGATAGCACATTTTTTGCTTAAACTTTATGGATAAAAACTTCTTACATAGTATTTATCCAGAAAATTTAAGCGTTAGTACTTTTTTGTTTTGAGACCCGTCTTTTACCCAAAATTTCTCTAATGAGGATTAAAGTGTCTTTAGAGAATCTTCGAAAAAATCAAGCAAAGTCAGAAGTACTTTATAATTCATAATCTTAAAGTTATGAAAAATATGTCATATCTCATCCTCCTCTTAGAAGTTGGTATTTCACCAATTGAGAGTATAGATGGAACTAGGTGCCTAATGTACAATCACAAGATAATTAACATGAAAGATCAAAGGTTTCCTAATATTTCTTCAAATTTTACTCAAAGTCACCATCGGCTTAAGAGGAGATGGCATAATTGAACCATTGGAGAATAGAAGAGGAGACAACTCTATAGAACATTGATGTCATTAAAAATATTATCATGTCTAAATTTAAGGAGAAATATTGGTGCAATGAAAAAATTAAAGATAAGATAAGATTAAGGGACTATAAAGAGGTTATCAACCCTAATCTAAAAAATCAAAAGTATGTTTATTTTATAGCTAACTTAAAAAAGAAAATCAACATTGTTAAAACAAGAACAAACTCTCACAAGATCCATAGTGAAACAAGGTGTTAAACAGATCCTAAAATGTCATGGGATGAAAGAATTTGTGATACTAATAAGGTGGATGATGAAAAACATTTTCTCATAAAATGTCTTACATATGACCATATTAAATCTCAATTTCAAAATATTTGTAACACGAACAATCTCCATAATCTATTAACACACTAAAACTATGAAGAGTTAGGAAAGCTTCTCTCTAATATCTTCAATTATGAAAATAAAATGTTGAAGAAAACCAATTTATTAATTCCTTATCATTTTTATTAAAAATTAGATAAACAAAAATTAATATTAATAAATTGTAACAATCATCATCATTATCAATAATGTAATTTATAATTAACTCAAAATAATAAAATATCATTTTACATCCATTAACACTTTTGATATATTAAAAACTTAACTTTAATAATTCTATCAAAAATCAAATAATTAAATTAAATTTAACCACTTGCATCCATATTAAAAACTTAATTTTAATAATCTTATCAAAAATCAAATAATTAAATTAAATTAAACCAAAATAAATGAAAAAACAAAGTTGCACTAGTTCAATCCACACCATTTTACATTCAATTTAAAACCATAATCTAATTAAACTTAATTTCTGTATTTCTTTTAATTTAAAATCGTATTCCACACCATTTCACATTTAATGTAAAACCATATTCTAATTAAACTTATTTGTTTTATTTGTTTTAATTTAGAATCATATTATAATTAAATTTTATTTTTATATTTGTTTATTGTTTTAGTTATATATATTTTTTATTTCTTTTAATTTAGAATCATATTACAATTGAATTCTTTTTTAACTACATATATGGAGTGTATACATTTATTATTATGTTGAATGGTTGAAATTGAAATATAAGGAACAAGGGAAGAAAGACAAATAAACATTGAAATTGAGTAGAAATGACGTGAACACTACTAACCTTAAATCTTAAACATTGAAATTGAGTAGAAATGACGTGAACACTACTAACCTTAAATCTTATTATGTGAGAGAATCTTATTCTAAGATAGGATAACAACTAAGTGGTTATGGGGATAAAGTCTACATTTTTTTAGTAGCGTTAAATAATTCTTAGGGTCACAATATAGCACCCACAAGCCTCAATCTACCCCATTACCATAATCAAATCCTTCCTCTTTTTTGAAATTTTTCTACAACTACTACCAAATTATTGTCGTCAAATCCTTCCTTTCCTTGAAATTTTGCTCCAACCAATTATTTGTGAATTACTACAAATTCAACATGAAATCCCCAACATTAAGCTTCAATTGATTAGTGTAGATAGCATGAATCTCGTAGGTATTTTTAATTACAAGCTACTAAAAAAAACTCAAATTTATTAACCCAATTGCATCTTCATTCTCCTTAAAATTGGTCACAAAAAATATCTTATTATTCTCGTGATAGGGTTGGCAAGAGTCATGACAATATTTTATATATATTCTTGCCACAATGATTCGTTATTAAAAGTAACATCAATAATTTGAAAAAAGTGGCTTTCACCACCCATGCAATGATTCAACTACTCAGTTTTAAATTATTGACTTCTAACCATATGCAACAACATAAAGAAAATATGGAAAGACCCTCTCAAAAATATTTGTCATGAAAATGTTTCATCATAATAGGCTACTAAATTCCCATACCTCATTATATTTCCCTAACGACCAACCTTGCTTAAGGATTGATTCTTATGAACCATAAATACTTTAAATGGATTGATTCTTATGAACCATAAATACTTTAAATATTGTTATAGCTCAAAAATGCCCTATTTATGCATACATGGCATTGGCCTTTCTATTTGCACAATTTTCCAAATTACTGTTGAAGATCTCTCTTTAAAAAACCATTTTTTAGAGAATGTACGCACCCTGCTGCACTACTGCCCGCATACACACACATGTTGCATACTAGACAGCCCACATACATACGCAAGATGCATGCTAAACAACCAATGTTTACCTCCAAAAGTTGCAAAAAATAAAAAGTTGCAAGGAATTCGGCGGAGTTTACAGGCTATCGAGGGTTTCCCAACCATTTTACTCATTGTAGCCCATCCCCAAACTGAATAACCATATTTTTGTTATATAAAAAGAGGTCTTGGGGTCTCATTCCACAATCAAGTAAGAGAACAAAGAAACTCTGCCAAAATCCCTTCCTCTTTTAGCCCAAGCTTTGCAACCTTTTCTGAGATTTGGCCTCAACATTCCCCTTCAACCCTTTCTCTTTATGCAATCCCTTCCCTTTTCCCAAAGAGATCAGTTGATTGTGAGAGGCTACACGGGAATGATGCACTTTGAGCAGTTGTAAGAGGAGCCCTGACCTGGTTCGCTGAGCATCTATCGATGAGAAGGTTGTAATCTTATAATCTTCAATTTGAATAAAAGAGTTTTTTTCATGTCCCAATACATTGTGTCTTANCAACTTTGGAAGGAGACCCACAGCTTGGGAAGCTACAAAGTTGAAGGAAGTCTACATCAGACGTTAGGGCCTAAGGTACACTTATTAATATTCCTTCTTCTCTTTTGTCTTTTTGTTCAGATAGTTTGGGGTAGTTTAGGATTTGGACTGTCTTTTAAGGGAAGTCAGTGCTCTGCTTATATTCCGACCCAATATGGTAATATGGGGATTTTCTCCGCTAGCATAATTGGCGACCGTTAGCATAATTGGCGACTCCACTGGGGAAGATATTGTGATGTATTTCAGCCATCAGTTGCTCTTCTGACCTCACACATTATGGGGCATTTGTTATAGCCCAAAAATTTCCTACCTATGCAAACATGGCATTGGCCTTTCTACTTGCACAATTTTCCAAATTACTGTTGAGTATCTCTCTTTAAAAAACCATTTTTTAGAGCATGTGTGCGCCCTACTGCACTACTGCTTGTGTACACATGCATGTTTCATATAAGACATCCCGCGTACATACGCAGGCTGCATGCTAAACAACGCACATTTACCTCCAAAAGTTGCAAAAAATAAAAAGTTGCAAGGAATTCGACAGAGTTTACGGGCTATCGAGGGTTTCCCAACCATTTTATCCATTGTAGTCTGTCCCCAAACTGAATAACCATCTTTTTGTTATACAAAAAGAGGTCTTGGGGTCTCATTCCACAATCAAGCAAGAGAACAAAGAAACTCTACCAAAATCCCTTCCCCTTCTAGCCCAAGCTTTGAAACCCTTTCTAAGATTTGGCCTCAACATTCCCCTTCATCCCTTTATCTTTATGCAGCCCCTTCTTGTTTCCCAAAGAGATCAATTGATTGTGAGAAGCTACACAGGAATGATGTACTTGGAGCAGCAGTAAGAGGAGCTCGGACCTGGTTCGCGGAGCGTATGCCAATAAGAAGGTTGTAATCTTGTAATCTTCAGTTTGAATAAAAGAGTTATTTTCCTGTCCCAATACATTGTGTCTTAATATCTTTATTGATTAAATGCATATATGTTTATATATGAACGCTAACATTGATAAGTAGAGCTTGTATATTTGTAGCATTGTTTTCATGTCAGCTTTGGGAGGAGACCCGCAGCTTGGGAAGCTACAAAGTTGAAGGAAGTCTACATCGGATGTTAGGGCCTAATGTACACTTACCAATCTTCCTTCTTCTCTTTTTCCTTTTTGTTCAGACAGTTTGGGGTAGTTTAGGATTAGGATTGTCTTTTAAGGGAAGTCAGTGCTCTGCCTATATTCTAACCCAGTATAGTAATAGGGGGATTTTCCCCGCTAGCAAATATGTGGAGGTTTTATCTACATTTAGATGTCATTATGTTTTTAGAATTTCTAAGTACTATGCAAAAGTTCCTAAATGTACCTCTTTCTCTCCTCTTTCAAAGTGCAACACTTTTTTTTAATAAGTAATTTTTAAAGTGCAACACACTTTTTTTAAATAGGTAATGAATTTTTGTGTTTAAATGATAACACATTATATGGTACCAATGGACATAACAATTTTTGGATTGTAATTAGTAGGGACTACAACAATTACTTTGCATCAATATATGAGTTTTTCCATATTAATCTCTACAAAGTTAACCAATGACATGATTTATTTTTCACTTAAAAAAATCTCCAAAGTTTGACTAAAGGGAAAACTTTTGTTTTGATATTGTCAAGCTTTTCTATTAATGATGAATATATTTGTGCATAAATATAGAAATCCCTAATTTAAACTTTGGGGCAAGTTTGCTTCCCAAAAATCATGCGTGTTCCTTAAATCATGCTCAAAACATTATTGCACCATCCTCGCCATCTTAGTTGACATTGCCATAACCTTTGAAATCCCTAATTTAAACGTTGGGGCAAGTGTGCTTCCCAAGAATCATGTGTGTTCCTTAAATCATGCTTAGATCATTACTGCACCATCCTCACCATCTTAGTTGACACTGTCATAACCTATGAAAACCCTAATTTAAAATTTGGGGCAAGTGTGCTTTTGAAGAATCATGTTTGTTCCTTAAATCATGCTCAGAACATTATTGCACCATCCTCACAATCTTAGTTGACACTGCCATAACCTTTATTTGACTTTTTTGAACCAATTTAACCATTGAAATTGTGGCATCGACCTATTGAGGCAATGATAGAAGCACTTTCAATTCAAGTGTGCTTCTAAAAAATCATGTTTGTTCCTTAAATTCCTATTCACTGCACTTGTGCACCATTTTCACTATCTTAATTGAGACTGTCACAACTTTTTTGTTATTTTCCTCCACTGCTTTAACAACTGCAATTGTGGCATCAACCTATAGAGGCAATGGAAATGGTAGTGGAAATGGATAAATGACATTATTTAAGAGCAACTAAAATTAACCATGAATAGAAAAGTTGTGCAAGGTAGTGAATCCCCTTCGACTCCTCCATTGCTCAATTATGAAAATATTTCTCTATGTTTGCTTTTGGTTATGGAAGTTTTGCTATATATTTTCTTTATTTGATTATTTTTAGATGTTACTACTCATTCCCATAAAATCATTTTGTAATGGAGGGTCTACTGTAAAAAATATATATATAGGTAAATATCTAAAACTAGCCAAAAATAATGGAAAAAAATGTCATTTTGTATACTTTAAAACCAAATTCCGCATGCCTTTAATTAATAGTGCTTATTGGGTTGCTAAGAGGAATTGAGATTCAATTCGTGTTCCTTCTCTTTCTAGACTAATGGAAGATGTGCATGATATTACAAGAACCCGAGTCAAATTTTCTGAGATAAATAGGTTGAATTTACCAAAAAAAAAATGAATGAAAATTTTAGAGTCCCCCATAAAGATCAAAATATGGTGATTAATCATATGATAGCGGGTACACATAGAGCCACATATGTGCATGTTTTGGTAAAAAACATCCTTATACTTGATTTTGTTGAGTCTTTACCTTGATGAAGTAGAAGCATACACTAACACTAGGTCTTACCATAGCACTAAATGTGTGCAAAGTGGTTGGTAAATGAAGAAAATATTATTTTAATTTTATAAACAAACAATTATGAATCAACATAAAGTGAAAGAGGAGATAAGATCATTTGATTTCAACTTACTTCAAGTCATGTGATAATTTTGTTGCAACAACCGACCCATTCTCAAATTTTCTAGTTAGAACCTACATGGATAGTTGTTTATGTTGTTCTAAAGGGCACTTATCCTCCCGTGTCACCATTTTTCGTCTTTGATAAAAATACAAATACTCTTTCCTCGCCCTCTTACTCATCCTTACCCTCTAAATTTGTATGATTTTGTTGATGTTGATGTTGTTGTTGTAATTGTAATTTGGGAACTAAGTGAATGATAACCCTCTACATCATCTTCCTCATTCCCTCCATCAACCTTAACTTGAATGCCTATAGTTACTCATTGACCCTTCCCCTCCCTTTGCAATCTCTTGTTAAATCAAAGAAATTCACTAAGATACAGTAAGCTATATGTTATTATTTGGTGTTCCTAAAAACAAGGACACACTTTTCCTTCTCTCCCTCCCAAATACTAGTTCTTCTTAAAAGACTTAAACACTAGTTCTTCTTAAAAGACTTGTTTTTCATTATGAAGGGCATGTGTTCTACAAAGTGATATGTGCTCAAGACTAAAATTTTGCTTCCACAATAAGGATCAAGGTCATGATCAAGGGAATAAATGTTCAAACTCCTTGAAATGCTCTAATATCTTCTGATCAGCTGGGTGGTAACCACCTTGCATCCATAAATTTTTAATCTTTCATCCGTAAAAATAACTACTACCTTACTTATTTTTCCACCAATGACATGCATTTTATGGGGAACTTTGCACTATATTTTGCATCTATTTCACTACAATTTCAATTACAGGAAGGAATGTCTCATAAAAGAGGGGAAAAGGAGGATGTTTTGAATATGTCTATCATGCAATTGTGCTCACTGTGAACATTATGCAAAAGCTCACTACCAAGGAAGTAGGTTAAGGATGGAATTTTTTAATAAAATGTAGAAATCTTGGTGAATATTACTAGTTTGTAATATGCAAACTGTAAAATGTTTGGCAATATTTTTATAAAAATATTCAAATTTTTAAGGATTTTATATAGTTTTTATAAAATTTTGGAGATTGTTAAGGTAAAATAATTATATTCCATGGAATTTGGCTAAATCTTTTTTAGAAAAAAATGGAAATTAGCGAATCTTTTTTGGGGAAAAGCATGGAAACTTAGCCCCTGGGAGAAATTTAGCCCCTAAAATTTTCCCTACAAGGAAGATTGTATATAGATTCATTTATGAAACTCTTCATTGTTAACTAATATATTTTTCCAAGGAATAAGCTAGTTCTTGAATTTCACAACCAGTTCTTCCAATGTGTTGAATAGATCTTACATGAGCTCTTGCAATGTGTTGAATAAATTGAAGAAACATGCAATTGGTTAAATTGGCAAATCTTGAATAATCCTTGCAACACATTTGTTGAACATTCTGCTAGTAATTATGAATATGTTTACTTGGTAGTGGAAAAGCTCCAAATAATGATATTAAGCAATAAAATATAATTGACAACCCCTTCCTTCTATTGACCACATATTTAATTACACTAATAGGCATCCCACCATTGGAAATGGGATGCCAAAGCATAGGTTAGTTTAATGACAGTCCTAATGTATGTCACTAAGATTTAAGATGATGAGAATATTTTTGTCATCGCTTTTAAATGGAAGGTTGTGATTACATAATGTTGTGATTAATGAAAGGTTATTTGTGGATACTTGCATTTAATAAATAAAACATTGTTGTTTACTTGATTTTTAGCCATGTGTCATGCTTAACCAACTCCTTGTGTCCACCTCAAGCCATTTTCTATTTGTTCACATTGTGTTGGGATAGTTAATGGAGGCCTCAAGTGGATAGTGGGGAGGTGGAGTTTGAGCATCACTTGTTGTAGAGAGAAAGATGTTTTTAAGCCACGGATCAAACAAATCTAATGCAGTGGGGAATTTGATCACATAGAGTCTTTGAGCGTTATGGGGAATTTGATCACAGAATACAAGCGATGAAATAGTGATTCTCATAGCGGTCCCTGCAAGAATCGCCTTCCAAAGGTATCCATTATTTGCATCTGTATTTTTTGAAAAAAAAAATAAGCTTGATGTAACAAGATTTCTCATTCGGATCAGTTTTTTCTTCATAATTTGCATGCTTAAATTGCATTGGAAATTTTTAGCAGCACTTTGCATTCGTTGTTGAATACGATGTACATTGTTCCTATGGCCAATCTTCCTAGGAACACATGCTCAATATTATCTATAACCATTGAATTTGATCTATGTTATAAGATAATATATAGGACTCCATGTATTGCCTGTCACAGAAAATAACCAATTATCATCAGCTATTCCATGAAAGTTCTGTGGATTTCAAGTTATTTCCTTATGTATGTCTTTTAACGAAAATCTCGGTGGTTTGCAATGGCCAGTTCTCTCCAGCAAACTCTATTATTCTATAATATTATATCAAGGACTATGTGTTGGTTGTCTCCACTCTCTCACTAGGGGGTTGAAGACCCAAGATTGATCAAGTTTTTACCAACAAAACCCCAAGGCATCGACATATTCAATCTTCAGTCTAGGACCAAAGAAGGTCTAACTCGAGACGTCAAGAGAATCATAGATATCAATAGTCTTGTGTCAGATGTGAAGGGACAATTCATGGAGGGAAACCTCTCGAGAATAAATACATTCATTCATCCATAGCTAAATAAAAGATTATTATGCATCAGAAAGTAAAGCAAATATAAATTCAAACCATATCACAAATCAAATTGTAGAGAGAAAAGAATTTTGATTTCAATCATTAGATTAAAATGCATACATATACAAAAATCCATAATAGATATCTACACTATGTACTCTAAACTCATTCAACAATCATTACATAAATCTCCACCATATGCTCTAGTCTCTTTTCTTCATTCCTACAAATTTCTAACTCTATTACAAACTCATGCAATGCTTATACAAAACTAGACATGGAACTCTTTCTTTTAATTCTAGTCGACTCTCTGTTACAGTCATGAACTCTCTATTACAATGATTTGTTCTCTCCTATGACTCGACTATGTTGCTCCACTCCACTCTCTCGAGTGAATAAAAGATCCACATGCTACAAAAACCCATAATAGATATTTGAACTATGTACTCTAAACTCATTCAACAGTCATTACAGAAATCTCCACCATATGCTCTAGTCTCTTTTCTTCATTCCTACAAGTTTCTAACTCTATTACAAACTCATGCAATGCTTAGAAAAAACTAGACATGGAACTCTTTCTTTTAATTCTAGTCGACTCTTTGTTACAGTCATGAACTTTCTATTACAATGCTTTGTTCTCTCCGATGACTCGACTACTTTACTCCACTCCACTCCACTCTCTCGAGTGAACAAAAGATCCACATGATTTATGTATCTGCATGCAGCCCCCGAAACTTCATGGAGCATGGAAATCCTAACTAACTTTTCAGCTCATCCATACCTTTTCTCACAATCATTCGGGTCATTATAATACTTGGTTAAAAAATATTACCAAAGATATGCTCAGATTCACTACATGAACTCTTCTCTTTGATTCCTCGCGCACAGTACAAAATATGGTTCGCACATGCAATATTCCTTTGGTCGGCGTTGATGCTAACCCTTCTTGGTGTCATGTAGTATAACTTCATAGGCACACATGCAGTATTGATTTGTGGCATGTGCGCACAACTTTCCCAAAACCTTGGGTTCCAACATGCCCCCAACACTATTAGTTGGCTTGTCCTGGAGCCAACATCATAGTTTATGGCTTCACATAAGAGGTTGACGGCACTGTCTTCATGAGTTCCTAGATGAATTATTGAAATTGGTCATTAACATCTTTAAAAGTGTCCTGCAATCATTGAGTGAGATGGAAAACCTTATCTGTATCATTTTCTTTAACCTTTGGGGACTGAAGGTTAATATGTTCCATTTGCACTAGCATTGGAGCTGTCGCTAAGTGTGTTGTTTCTAATTAGTTGCAATATGTCTGGAATTTGTTACATGCGTCGAGGGAAATGCCAAAAATAGTTTGTTGTTCTGAACAGACTATAGTAATTTCCCTAGTTTTGTTGGATATCACTATCATTATTGTTTGTCACTCACCCGAAGGTAAGGACGACAATTTATTTTGTTGATGTGTGACCTCGGCTTCTATGGCTCATATATGTTCATCAATAGCATATATTTTTAGTGGATTCTAGAGGTGAGCCCAAAGTGTGAAGCTATACTCGATGAGTCCCATGAAATCCTTATTGTGTGCTTGGCCCCTTTGTAATGTTTCCTCTGTCACCATGATCTTTTGTTGCATCTCGTGATTATTTGGGGTAGGTCRCTTGAGMTTCTCRCGAAGCTCATATTTTGAGTCTCCAAAACCTGGATGCACTCCTTGACTGCACGAAKTTTATGAGGCACARGCATGTTTGGCTTATCATCMCCTAGCCTGGGTAACTRTACATAAACCTCATCCACAACATTGATGATTTATTTTTGAACTATGAGCATCATTTTGTGTTGGGATTTACTTTTGAAGTACGTGGTGACTTCTGCGACATGGAGGGATTTGAGCTCCTGATGCACAACCTCTACCTCTTGTCACACATGCACTTCCTATTGATGCTTAACCTGAGTGTCCTTTTGCTTGGCTACTTCTAGCACATGTTGTTGCTTCTATTGGTTATGTGACTAGCTGAGGGCTTGATGTCTGTCTTCGAGCTCCGTCATTATTGTAGTCATAAAATTTTACATGTCCTATGTAGGCACCTCCTGGGTAACTGTACATAAACCTCATCCACAACATTGATGATTTATTTTTGAACTATGAGCATCATTTTGTGTTGGGATTTACTTTTGGAGTATGTGGTGACTTTCGCAACATGGAGGGATTTGATCTCTTGATGCGCAACCTCTACCTCTTGTCACACATGCACTTTCTATTAATTCTTAACCTGAGTGTCCTTTTGCTTGGCTACTTCTAGCACATGTTCTTTTTGCAATTGTTTGTGTGACTAGCTGAGGGCTTGATGTCTATCTTCGAGCTCTATCATTATTGCAGTCATAAAATTTTACATTTCCTATGTAGGCACCTATGTTAATTCTAGCTCGACATTGGCCAAGTCAAAAGAAACAACAGCCATTGGATTGACCTGCAACACTCGTCTTTCGCCACTATCATTTGCTTCGGTTATTTTTTGTTCTCGGGGGGTGAATCGTATGGCAAAGCAATGGCCAATTTTCAATAAATATTGTCGAACTTACACGCAACCTCTTTCTGTATCACTTGTTATATCATCAACTGTCCCTTGAGATCCTTGACTAAGCTCAGAATGGTTGTGATAATTTTTTGTGCTTGTCTTACCAGGGTACTGGGATCCATCCTTTTACTTTTGGTGCTCTGTCATCGCTTGTTGGGAGCTTGACCAAGTAGCACAGTGTGCTCTATGGATGGCCCAGGTACTTCCTCCTCGTTGGGCGTGGAATTCATTAGGGGAGTGGGTGTGCATTCTTCATCCATATTAGAATATAAGTTGATTCAGATTGGCCCTTGTGTAGTTGAGGGTTTTTTCTGCTTCTAAGCCCAGTGTTGGTCAACCTCTGACTCTGCCTCTAAGCTTCAGGGCTCATCCATGGATTGATTTCCTTTTCCTTTGGAGGTGCTTTCCTTTTGCTTCTTGGACCCTAAGGCCTTTTCTTTCTGTCGGGCGGCTGTTGTGGCCCTTTTATTCTCCTCATTCCTCTTCCTCCTTGTTTCAAGCACCCCTTGCTCCTCGTTCCTCTTCATCCTTGTTTTGAGCTCCCCTTTCTCCTCTTCCAAATGATGTTTGACATCATCATCCCATTATTTGACACCTTGTTGGATGTCTTCTTCCATTATACGAAAGATAAGTATAGTAGTTGTGGCTTGCCCGTCTGCAAGTGGATAAATAAAAACATTATGGAAATCACATTCGAATTGAAGGTAGGCCTCACACCTCATCATGATACTTTTCAGGATGCACAACATCAAATTAGTTGCTTGGATCGGTTGTGTATACCACTTTTGAAATGATTTGTGATGGTTGGCTTGGACTACTTGCTCCTTTGTGTATTGGGTTGTAAGAATTCTAGGTGTGAAGAAGGTGGTGCATCGACTGCATCCTCCTCATGGCATAGAGGGAGCCTCCAAAAAATCATGGTAATTAAAAAAATGACCCAGTTGTAATGAAATTCCTTGTTGAAATTTTGGGCCTCCAAACAATCATCAATAAATTCATTTTAGAGATTGCCTTCCCATGCCATCTGAACCCTTTCAACACATTGCTCGACAACAATGACAATCCAATTGGACATTCGTTTGTACGCCATTTACTGAGTATCTTATAGGTAAGCAATTGCATCATAAAGTGAACTCTCTGGTCATTGATCTCTGCAATTACTACCCCTCAAGACCCTCTACACGTGACATACTTAGTATAAATTTCATCTTGGGTCATGTCCTTAGCCTTGAATGCTTTGGCTGGCTCTTCACCTTTTATTGGTAGGCCTAAGACTCGATACCATATAGTGTTTTTTTCAACTGGGTATTTCTAGTCGAGCCAAAAAAAATCACCATGAAACTGGCTAAGAAAGAAGTGCACGCATGCCTGAACTGGTAGGCCTCAGCCAAAATGTGGGAAATCGACTAGAGTTAGGACACCATATTTCCTAAGGGGCTTGACCCATTCCTAAGTGAGTACCTTGGGTTTCAAGTTAGACCCCGAAATAAAATCTACATATCTATCGAATTGCAACTTGGGAAATTGGACCGCATCTAAGAAATTATGGTCTGCGTACCACAATGGAGGAATTTTCCATAACCGAGGGCCCGTGAAGCTTACATCAAAATGGATGAAAGGCTTAGGAACATGTTACTCCTTATTGGATTCGACCTTCTATTGTGCATGTGGCTTATATGGGGAGGCCATTCTTGTGTGCAATCGGGTAGTGCCTCTATATTCTCTGAACTACTCATTCAGACAACTCTGGTGGCAGAGACTACAACACGATATGCCTGAACTATTAGGATTATGTTACTTGAGTATGTATCCCTTGGATCTAGACTCCTTTTTTTGTTGGGTGGAAATGATGAGTCGGATGATGGTTATGGAATTTTAAATATTCATAGGGTGGTGTACCCTCATTGATGTTGATTATCGAGTTGTCATAAAATTCATTTATGATTTATTTTCCCCGTTATAACTATCAAACACCACATCTAGCTTCTTCATTAACTAATCACTTTTCCTCGGGTTCTCGCCACCTATCCACTAGCTAACGAACCACTTTCCTTGTTTTCATATCCTCCTGCATCTTGTCAGTGGGCTGTCAGCGGCCATTATTTCATCCTTTTGAGTTTAATGTGGCAATTAAGCCTTAATATTTTCCAAAATGGGAAAAAAATTGTTGGCACAACCTATCATGTCCTACTTTATTATGCTAAGATGTTTATGCCACCTATTTATGACTCTAATGTTAACTACTCTACTTGTGCCCTAAGTCCTATCTTATTGGACCATAGTGCACAGTTACTACACACTCATGCTCTATGCTAGGGATGTTATCCCATCACACTTGATGATGCAGGAGCATTTTTCCTCCTAAATCACCCTTGTGGAGAAGGCCTAAGGGGGCCTTGAAGTTTACTAAAGGGAATGGGTTCCCTTAATGGACTTGATTGTGTTTCCCTAAGTCTGTAATCATATTCTAGAAGGATAGGGTTTGTTTTCCCTAATTATGATGTAAATGGCTTAATTGAGAAAATTAGTTGGATTAGGTGGGTTGTCCTAAGTATGGAGGATTCAATCTAATTGATCCTCATCAATTGTAAAGAGCAAGAGTGTTATTGTTGTAGTTAGTTGCAAATTCTTAGGAATTTGTTTTGTTGAGATGGAAGTGCATATTCCATGAATAAATTGTAAGCATTCGGGCATGTATGTGGTGGAAAAATTAGTGATAAATAGGGCTAAAGGGGAAGTATGACCAGTTGATGAAAAATTTGTTTAAAGGTGTGGGAGAAGGCTGAGGAGAAACCTGATTATAGAAACAAGGCAGAGGAATATTCTCCGATATGATGTATATAAGTCAAATTAATCAAAGTCTTTGATTGTGTGTATTTCTATATATATATATATATGTGTGTGTGTGATTGTCGGGTCGGGATTGTTTTAATTGCAGAAGAAATCGATTGATTGCAAGGTTATATTATCGAGACTCAATGCCAACTTTCAGAGTTGCAGAAGAAATTTGGATCAATCAAAAAATTTGATCACTCAAGATCAACAGTCGAGAGCAAGCCACCTAAATGGTTTTACGGTCACATGAACAAGAGAGGAGAGGAATCAGGATTTTGGCCTGACTCTCGATCACGATAGAATCGATGGCTCTCGTAATATCAAGAGTTAGAAAGTGTGAGGAAGTTAAGGGAGAGGCGACCAAAGGTTTATGTTACAGTGAAATCCAACCAACAACAGAGATTATATCTGGAGCGAAGATCGACGACTAACAATCTTCTAACGATACCCCAAAGTAGCGGCCTTTGGTGCATTATTAAGCCAAGTTTTAAAGTAGTACATGTTATCCCGACACCCAACATCCTGGTGACCTAGGATCAGAGTTCCACCGGTTACAGTTCCCTACTAGCCTATCGGTACCAGGATATGTTGTTAAGGGATAGTAAGATGAACGGTCCCCGAGAACCTTGACATTCCAAAATATTGGCCTATCTACCCCAGGTATAGAGTTTTAAAATTATAAAATAGTGCCCATGGTGCCTCGACATCTTGATCTCCCGGGATCACAGTTCCATAGGTAGTAGTTCCATATCGAAACCCCGACATATCGGCATACTAGCATCCCCAAACCACCAAAAAAGTCATGAGTTGAAATTGACCTGGTACCCGACATTCCTATATTCCAACGTTTAGATCCGACCATTTATTATTTAGATCAACGATCTAGATATGAAATTATGAACATGGAGAAATTTAAGCCAAGAGTTAAGCCCATGGTCAGTACAACACTCGGTCTTGTGAAGAGATAAAGGAATGGGTGTCAATGTCTAAAGGAGTTGGCGAATGGAGTATTGGCACAGGGTTATAGCCCTCTGTCACATGGAGGATAAGAGGCTTAGCACCAGATGAACAAAACATTTGGGCTATGAAAGGGAAGGTTAGCGTTGAGCCAAGAAGTGCTTAAGGATTCTGTTAACAAAGAGGATTTTGAGCCCAAATGAACATATTTAAAGCAGACAAATACTAGGTGCAAGAAAAGTTATATAAAACTCTGCACCAGCAAGTAAATTGACCCAGTGGGTCATCACCCGACCCTGGTAGGTCGCGACACTTCTTCACTTTAATCATGCTTCTCAGTCTTTATGTATTCAGACTCTCCTTAGCTAGCCAATTCCTTTCATGGGTACACATATGTTCTTGGGGTTCACCATAGGCCATAATCTTTCCTTGATTGACTCCACCACATGTGACCATTCTCATAGATGTTCACGGTGTGTTTCCCACCATTGCATAGGTATTCCTTCCAATACAACGTCGAGGGCCTGCAGTTTTTGGGTCATTGGGATCTTTTTCATTTGTGTAAGGAACATATCCATTGAGTCTGTTCCATCAAACTGTGGCGGGTTATAGAGTTATATTCCAATATCATGCACCATTTTGGTGATTCGCGCACATATTCTAGTAGAAACTTCATCTAGCTTGTTTTGTCAATGATCCATAGCATCCTCTGAAAATATGTCATACGAGTGCATGCTTCTCCATCTTCGTTGACCATTTGTTGTGGGATTTATATAATCTTCCTTGCACCATGTAATATAATATATATATTCTCAATAATGGAGCTCTGTGCATCCTTGTTGACGAGCTCATTGTACATGTCACCCTCATTTGGATAAAATGGCGCAATGACACGCAAGGTATCTGTTCAAAGGACATTTTTCGTTTCTTCAGGTTCAAAACTACATTTTTTTCAAATGCCTAGTCAATAACAAGTAGAGCGGGGTAGGGGTTTGAGTCATCCATTATATCAATCACCTCAAACTTTGCTTTAATTTTCACGCCTTCCATATTCACTTCTACTTGTTCCAACTAACCAATGGGGTAGATTCGGTATTAATTAGCCAGCCTAAGTTGAATGGGGGACCACACCAAGTTTGGATTTCCCATAAACTCCCAAGATTTATTTGACAAGATGTTTACATCATATCCCAAGTCTAACATGACACCTTCCATCTCATAGTTTTTTACTTCAACTATCATCTTGAACTCTCTTCCTATGTGCTCATGTTTGTTCATCTAGCACACATCCATTTCTGGCAGTGAGGAAGATATAGCTATAGTGGCTCCTTATCCACCCATACATCTTGTCAACATATGTGTCAACTTCTTTGTAACCTCAAGATCACTTAACATTTTCAAACATCAGCTTAAGAATTTACTTACTTGGTCCTCTTCTTGCTCCTCAAGATCACTATCGCACTATGTTTCTTCTCACATCATGTGTTGCAACTCTTTTTGCACACTCTCCTCTATTTCCTTTTGTTTGCCCCGCTGCACCTCTTCATCACTGTGGGATTCTTCCAGTGACCTCTATGTCGCTCATTGTATCTCCTTTTGCACACGTGCTTCCTCCAATTATTTATGTGTTTCATGGTGTAACTCTTCACGAACGAGAGACTCCTCTAGTGATCTTTTTTTGGCTCACTGCACCTCTTCACGCACTCGGGCTTCCTCCATATACCTTTGTGTTGCATTTTATAGCTCTTTGCTCGCTCTGTCCTCCTTTAGAGCCCTCTGTGCATCACACGAGAATTTATTTTGTTGCGTGGTGTCAAACTTAGGAGGGGCCTACGTTGTCTTTCTAATATTCCCTTCTATACTTTGACTCGAGCTTTCTTCTCACTCTAAGTCCATTCCCATCTAAATTCCTCCTGAGGTTACCACCTGCACATCAACTTCTTCCTTGGTCTTTTGTTCTCTATGCGGCTCTGCGGTCACCATATTGCAATGTGCCTTATTTTCTTCCCACTTTGCCAACAAGTATTAGAAATCTTTTGTGACATGCTATGTACTGTGACAGTACCCACAAAGAGCATGTTGTTTAGTGAAAAATCACAATACGTGGCCCACTTTTCCACAATTAAAAAAAATATGTGGTATTCCACCATCACGACCATATCCTCATCCTTGTCCTCGTCCATATCATCCACTCATATCTCCTTGGTATCCTCCTCTATATGCACCTCCACGATCGCCACCCTTTTGTTCTTCTTGGACACAGAAGGCATCTGTAGTGTGCTCCTGCGTCAATTGAAGTGACTAACATTTTTTCAGATCTTGCCCCATAGATTTGCAGAATTCACAAAACGGAGTATGTGTATTCTTCTGATATTTCTATAGTGTTGGGCACCAAGGAGGCATATGTCCGCATTGTCTGCAAATCTCGCACCACTCAATCTAAGGTCTAGTATGAAATGGATTTGGTGCACCTATCGCCATGTAGCTCCCCAACATAGGATATTTGTTCTTATGGTGACCTTTCAAACAGAACATAGTACACCACACATGGGTAAGATACACATGAATTATTGTGTGCTCATGGTGTAGGTAAAAAAATTATTTGTAAATGTTTTTCATTAATATAGAATTGATTGTAGTCATAGTCAATCGTAA
>SNQJ01S0066050.1:8664-28831 GCA_010110895.2 Picea sitchensis
TATGCTTGTTGATATAAGCTCATCCTTCGGACGAGTCCCTCGGAGTATTTTTAACGAACCCTAGGAAGGAGTGGTTCGGTCCCATTACGGGTCTGTCAATGTTTGTTTAACGAGTCCAGAGATAGTAAACTCAAAGGTTTTTCAAGATTATAGAGTTTGAAAAAACACTTAAAAGAGAACTCTCTCAGTTCCTTTTTCGTACAATAGTCCAACGAGACCGAAAAAGGGTTAAACTATCGCTCGAAGGACGCATACTTCAAATACTTTAACGAGCGTGAAAATAACAAGATCGCTCGGCAATCTTTTCGCATGACTCGGTTCTTCCTTCTAACAGAAACAAGTTACCAACCTTCTTCTCTTTCATAACCAATAAGATTTCTTTGTAGAATTTCATAACTCCACCTTGAACAATACTCTTATATCCTTTAGTGTCTAAGACTCCCAAAGAAATTAGGTTTTTCCTAAGCTCAAGTACATGTCTCACACCAGTTAGTATTTTAACAGTTCTATCAAACATCTTAATTCGAATGCTACCAATCCCCACAACTTTATACGAGATATCATTTCCCATGTAAACTATTCCATCATCTATACACTGGTAAGTAACAAACTAGTGTCTATGAAGACACATGTGATTTGAAGCACCAGAATCTAATAACCATTGTTGATCATGACATGAATCAATACTAATTGATAAAACTTCATCAGTCATACCTGAACGTGTTGCTAAACCTGTTTCAGTCGCATTCGCTTCCTTCATTTCTTTTGGAGGGTCATCTTTGGAGGATTGTTGTCACTTCCAACAGTCCTTCTTCAGGTGTCCCGATTTGCCACAAAACCAACACTTAAGCTTGCTCTTTTTTTCCTTCGACTTTGACTGAGAGAAATCCCTCTGACCCTGTCTTCTTTTTTTAGGTTTGCCTCTGACCATCATCGCCTCAGATGAAGAGGTTTCTGAATTGGTTTTCTTCCTTGTTTTCTCAAATAGTAGTGCTCCAACAATAACATCAAATTCAATACTTTCTGTTGTGCTGAAACCAATAGAGGTAACAAAGTGATCCCATGACGCGAGCAAAGAACACAATAATGTAATTGCCTTGTCTTCAGAATTGAATTTTACTCCCATGCTAGTCAATTGAACTAAGAGGGTATTAAAAGTATTTAAATGATCAACGATTTTTGTACCTTCCTTCATGCACAAACTGTACAATTGTCTTTTCAGGAAGATCCAATTCGTTAAGGATTTCGTCATATACAAGCTTTTCAACTTCGTCCACAAACCAACTATTGTCTTCTCTGTAACAATGTTGAACGGAACAACATCGTCCAAACACAGGCTTATGGCACTCAGTGCTCTCTCATCGATCTCATACCAATCTTCATCTGTTATGGTCGTGGGTTGCTTTGTTTTTCCCAAAAACATCTTCACCACGCCTTGTTGCACGAGCAGATCGCACATCTTAACCTTCCAGATCTCGAAATTGTTCTTGCCATTGAACTTATTGATTTCGAATTTAGCACTCTGAGTTTTCGCCATTAGCAAAAGGAAAAAATTCCAAAAAAACACTGCTTATAAAACCAAGCCCTTTAACATGTGGAGGAATAATGGTATAAACCCCAGTATGTTTAATAAAGAAGGTTATATATATATATATATATATATATATATATATATTACTAGCCTCACCTATTAAAAAAAAATACACCTTTTTAAGCATCCACCCACTTGAAATTGTTCAGTGTTTAAAAAAAAAGAAAGCAAATTCACTTTTTTTTTTAATTCTTTCACCTTTTAATACTTGAAATTATTCACGTTTTATGCATACAATATTTAACATTAAATATTGTACATGTCATACCACTTCAAAAAACCTTTAATATTTTTAAAACCATGGATCGACACTCCCTTCCCTTATACAGGCTAGCGCTGAAATGCGCTTGCCGAAATATCATAAGTCTCGAAAAACATCTCTCCCTCCATGCATAGACCCCCGCGCTGATGCAGAAGTCGACGCTCCCGTGGGAATGTCCAACAACCTCCAACAAATCGACAACTCATCCATCAAGACATTTATCCACAGCCAAATCGCTATCCCCGAGCTCTGATACCATTTGTTATATTCGTAAATGTGGAAACACAAATATCATAAGCCAAGAATAGTCACACTGAATTAAAAAAACACAGAGATTTACATGGTTCACCCAAGATTTGGGCTACGTCCACCAAGCGAAGGCATCGGTTGTCTTATTATTCAGATCATGGAGATTACAACAACTCACTCACACTCATGTCTGCCTCTACGGGCTTACATAAATTTATATACATTTACACAGGAAACTGATTATTAAATGCAATTTCATCCATATTCTAACTTGGTCTTATTGGTTACAACCAACGCTGGATTATAGGATATGAAATCCTAATTTGGAAGAATTCGTTGTCACCAATTTCCAACAGTTCATTCCTTGATGATGGGATAAAAAAATGAAATTCAAGTGAATCCATTTTTTCTTATGCTTTGTGCTTTACCATGGCTAAGATATGTGAATTCATTCTTTCTAAAACTCCATGGCGAGGTGGAATTCATTTTTTCTAACCCTCTTTTTGATAAGGGCGAGGGTAGCATCAAACAGAGGGTTAGTCCGATGATTAAGTGTGAAACAAATTTGTGATTTGTTTACCAAATTTGTTCAACATATAATTATTTTTTATTGTTTAAATTAAATTTTGAATGTGTTATTGGATTCAACTCCCTGGAAGATTTGTTTACTAGATTTGTTCAACATATAATTATTTTTTATTGTTTAAATTAAATTTTTGAATATGTTATTGGATCCAACTTCCCGGAATATTTGTTTACATATAATTATTTTTTATTGTTTAAATTAAATTTTTGAATGTGTTATTGAATTCAACTTCCTGGAAAACCTTAGAACACTTGAATTATACAAACTCAACTAAATTCAAACTATAGTTCCAACCATTTGTAAACAAAATTGATTGAAAAATAGACATAGAAAGAAGGGTAAAAACTAAAACGTTAAAATGATATTGGTAGTAATGGTTAAAATGATCGCCGTTCAAACTCCAGGGGTTCAAACTTTAAAGTTTGAATTTTTTGACACTTGTCAAAATTCATTGCAATGGTCGGTAAATTCCAAAAATACAAATACTGTGATCCTAATTAAAAAATGGATTTTCAACAACAGAAAATAGTGGCACTGAAGGATATTCATTTCTGTATTGAAAATGGATTTTAAACTAACAAATGGATTTTAAACAACAAGAAATAGTGGCAGTGAAGGATATTCATTTCTGTATTGAAAAATGGATTTTAAACAAGAAAATAGTAACAATGAAGGATATTCATTTGTGCATTCAAACATGGATTTTAAACAACATAAAATAGTGATTTTGTGCAAATTTATGTGGCCTGATTCCAACTAAAAAAACCAAAACATAAAACAATTAGGCAATGTGATGCAAACCCCCACCACCTCCTGGGGCTCGCGCAACCTCCCGGTTTAAGGATCGTTCACACTAAGGAGCTGAATTAGCTCTCGGGCTCTTGTTGAGCCCTCAAAAATCTCACCATAGGCCTTTACTCTTTTCCCTGTGTGCAAATTCAAGTTCGTGAGGGTGTTGTCACTTCAACGAAGAAGTCCACGTGACCTCGGGCCAAAACCATAGGCTAAACCTTTAAATGGTGGGAACTTCGGCACTTCGGAGTTCTGGGGTTCGAGAATTCCAACAACGCCACCCTACGATCCTCCCGAACGTTGAATTTATGAACAATCGAACAACGACGAGGATCGACGGTTCACAATACGCGTCGAGATCCACGGCTCATAGATATTTGGGGACTACGGGCTTCAGGAGTTTTATCTGCTCCAACACACAATTCCTCTGAATGTGCAAACTTCGAATTAGCAGATTGGATAGTTGTCTTCCGTCCCAAATCAACGGTCACTGTTTACTCCGCGCTCCGGGATTCGAGGCCTTCCACAACTCAATACCTCAGATCCTTCGGAGTGTCGAACTAGAGAACTCACGAAGGGTGTGATCAATGGTACACTTGTCCTTGTGAATGGACATTTGGGATCTACTTCAGGTCTTTGGGAGTTCTCGACCCAAACATACTTACAACACCTCCATTTCCTTCGGAGTACCAGATCTCTGAAATCCGAGATCTGCTGAAGTGTGGCTCTTTGCGCCGACGGTTAGGATTCGTTTTGAGCTTCAGAACTTCGGGACTCACACACACTCCTCCAACTATACTTCAATTCTTCCGAATTGCCGGACTTTCGAAAAATGTTGGATATGTGGACACGTGTCCTCGCAATTGGATGGTCCAGATTTTCTCTGGTTCTCGGGACTTCAATAAACTTGTCTTTTTTGAACCTAACACACAGAAACCTCTGAATATGTGAAGTCCGAAGGACTTCAGGGGCTAACGGTCGTGCTACTTACCTGGATCCAACGATTGTTGGTCCTCATGCTCAGATCCGATGACTTGGGTCGGTTCTCCCTTTGTGCACGCTCCTCCTCCTACCTGGGACTAAACCCAGTGGCCCAGATTTCCTCTACAACCCATCTGACGACTGGTGTCGCTCCTCCTCTTTTGTTGTCGTACCTTCCTCCAAATGAAGGATTTATCAATATTTTTCAAAGACTCGGTGTTTTATTCTAACTCTGCAGGATCGATTGCTTGGTCTCTTCCTGTGCTGCCTCTCCTGATCTTCGACACTTGAAATACTTAGGCCTCTGGCGCACTTCTTTCGCTTACCCTTTCAATATTGACTAACACTTGACAAAGTGTTGTCTCTGTGCACACCTTACACTCGTCTCTGCATAAATTCAGACTATATTTTCTGAGCTTTCGAACCTGTAGATGGTTAGGCCTCCGCACACCTTGCGTAGGCTCTGTGCACACTTGTACTATTCCTCCTGAGCTTGTAATTGTTTTGAAACTCAAAGGGGTTTCGACCCTTTGTTCCACCAAATGATTTCTTGTTCCCTCCTGACAACCTGCGCTCTTCCTCCAGAGATTTACCAACACTTCAACAATGTGTTAGGTTTGTGCACTCCTTACACTCAATTCTATTTGAATCTTGAACCTTAAAGGCTCACCTGCACACTCCTTGCGCCGACTCTCAGAGTGTTCAATAACTCTGATGTGCACTCCTTACACTATTCCTTCTGAGAGCTTGAGAGTGATTCTGGTGTGCCCATCTAGCATGCTCCTCACATAAATCCCAAACAAGTTCTTACCCACTCCCTGCGTTGGACTTTTAGAGTTTTTTAACAACTCTAAGGTGCACTCTTTGCACAGCCGTGAGAGTCCATAAACACTCAGGAAACTACAGAGATAGGGGATTCCATCTATTCTTGCAAAGGGAACATGCATGCACTACCAACATTTATAAACATACACAATAACCATTCAAGTGCATTCAGAAAACACATGTAAAAACACACAGAAACTCATATACAGGGAAATTTGTTCTTTGTATTAATATTGAATGTTCTTTACAGTGTGTACAAGACTGGACTGCAACTGAGTCTCAACTCTCTCTCTCTCTCTCTCTCTCTCTCTCTCCCCCCTCCTCTTCTATTCTCCTCAACTATTTTTTAATAACTATGAACTCGACATATATTACATTGATTTATACATGAGGTGCTTCTCGAGCCTTCCCTCCAGATTATTCTAGTGCTTTTCATTTCACAATTAAAGCAATCTACCACTAAGTTTATTACATTAAATGGGTAATTACATCCCACATATGAGTCAATGCTCGATATTTGTACAACTACAACTTATTAAAGGGGCCTTTACACTTAGACTGTACAAATACAGTGGCTCGGCTTTCCTTGAGGTTTTTCAAACTTTAATTACATTAAATTTCATTAATTTTGAGATTTGAACTCAAAATTGAGAAAGTTGGTGCTTCTCTTTTTGGGATCCGCTCCCTCCTAGTGCGTTGTTGAACTGGTTTCTGACATGCTGATGAGTTGGAGCGATGCTCCTGCATCACAACACCTATCACAAGGATCTTCCTCTAGATTGTTCTTTTGGATAGATAAATTTAGTATAAATAGAAGTAGAGGGTATGAGAAATTTTGTCTTGGATATTATTGTAATAGAGCACTGCTTTGTTGGAGGTTTCCTCCTCGAAGAGGCAAGTGAACATTGCTCTTAGTAATCAAGGTGCTCTTTCTAGTGTTATTCTGGTATTATTGTGGTGTTGTTATGGTTATATCATTGTTTATTTACCATTTCTAGCTGATTATTTTTGTTCTGTATACTATTTTATAACTAGAATATTACAGAGGGTTTATTTGCATCTGAATAAACACACATTAACTGGTTAAAAAACAGAGGAAAATATTTGCACAGCTGCAAAATGACTGATGACCCATAAAATTTCATTTTCCATGTGCAAAACGGTTGATGAGTCAAAAAATTTCAATTTCCATGCCCTCGTCTGTTAATACGTCAAATTCCGGCTATTTACACAAGGAGATTTCACAGATAAGCATAATGAATTAATTGAATAAGATCGAACACTCACCCCTTCCAGCCATTGCCGCAGCCGCAGCTAGAGACACACCCATAATTTACTTTGCAACACTATATGTATTCAACGTAGAAAGAATCAAACTCTCACTGAACACATATCGAAGGCCAAAACACAGCGCAATGAAATCCAAAACCCTCACACAATCCAATCCCAACAAACAGAAGAACGAGATGAAGAAATCAAAACCCCTGACAGAGTATTTATCAAAGAACCCCTTTGGTTACCTATCGTTGTTCCTCCTTCCAATACAGTGGCCAACATAATGAGAAACCAAGGGGCCTCTCAAGGATATCATTCAGGGCTTCTTCACTGTTAATCAAACCCCCAAATAACAAAGGCACTGCCTCCACCAAGATTGGCTTCCTTCCGAGCTCTCGAATCCCCTTCTGCAATTAGCTTAATGAGGGCTCGTATGGTATCCGAAGGCTCCCAATTGCAGTTAAAAACCATGAGTTAGCATACCTAAAATTATGTTGTCTTACATATTAAAGTTTTGTTCATCTTGGTCGGCGAGATATCCAAATTATTTTTCGTTGCCACATAAGAGGTTCGGCGTTCCCAAACATATTGCGTATCACATTAACACATGGCTTCCATCCATACGCTCTCCACAGAGGACAAAACTGGTAAAAAAACTCTCCCTTAAAGAACATTTTTGGCGCAATAATTCACCAGCCATAACGTTACTATTGCGTAAAAAGCTGAGACATGAATGTTGCATAGGAAGCTGAATATTGACCGTCGTCAGTTTTGAACAAAAATCTTCTTTGAAATGATACAATAAAGGGTGCGATTTAATTGATGATTAACATCCTCCTAAATAGGATATATGATTGAATCGATGAAACGTGCAACAAACAAATGTAATATAAACAAGTGCCACTGTAGTGGCTATGTCCCCGCCGAAAATTTTTGTGCACAATGATGCACTGCATAAAAGCTTTGTGCACATTGATGATTGTTTTATATGTAATGATGACCAGATTTTGATATATTTCAATTTCAATACACAATGTCGGTCACATTGGTAACATCATAAGTTGAATTGAATGGAATATTTTCAAATACAAATAATAATATATCCAGGTGAGCTTATGAAAAAGGCCAAAGCCATTGTAGCTTTGCACACATTGGATTGATTGGTTCAACTCCCTACATATGGGAGTTTAGCTACAGTCTCAAAAATCGGGGCTCATATGTAACCTTGGACCAATTATATAAGATGGTAGTTTATAGTGTTGCTTCAACAGTGAAACCATAATCATTGGCAGGATCTTGACCAATGTCATCTTATTTCCCACCAAGTGGACCTACAAAAACCTTATTTTCCAGTAAAGCCATGTTCTTAACCATTAGTCTGAGTCCCAATTAAAATATCTAAGTTATAAAAAACACAAAGAAATACAAATCAAATATTGATGATGTTATAGCTTAGAGGGAATGTCCAACCCACTACTTATAGTGGCCTTTTTAGGAGGAACGCCATGTTGTTAGGAGGAAAGCCATTTTCGGAGGAAAGCCATGTTATTAACCATTAGAATGAGTCCCAATTAAAATGTCTAAGTTATAAAAAAATACAAAGAAATACAAATATTGATGATGCTTTAAGTTTATTTGAAAGATAACAATAAACAATATGTACAGAAAAACAAAATATATCTGTTCAAGATGTTGAACATTTGGATATTTAACAAACCCATTAATTAGGTGGCATATAAAGAAAATTAGGTGGCATATAAAGAAAGATAATATTAAACTGAGTTCTTCTTCTATGAAAAGAGTGTTGCAAATGAAAGGACATAAAAGAGACAATAGACCTATAACTATGCTGAGCATAACCCTGCAATGTCAATAACCCTTGAAACCATAAAGAAGATGATACTATACAGGTGAGATATGCTCGAGGTCCTCGATGGCTTGATCACATGGGATATGATGGAAAGATAAAATAGTCCAGGGCTTCAGTACTCCACCTTGTTGGGCTTATCCAGCTACAAAAGTCTAGGAGGGACCTTCCATGTTATATTTATGACGTTATGATCAATTCCAAACTGACAATTTGGGTCTAAAGAATTTAGAATAAGTAATCAAGTGCATCCTTTTTAGTTCATTCAAATTGTTTTCCATGACAACTTGTCGCTATATGACTGTATATACCTCTTGAAAATATTGAGCCATTTACCATGGCTAAAGTTGGGGAGAATGGAGATGGGATTAAAACAATAGGCTAGGGTTAAGTACCTCAGAGATGAAAAGGATTAATTTCTACCATAATGAATTGCAATTTGGTTTGCTTGATCTGGTGTTGGATTCGTTGTTGTTAATAGATAACAGACAAAAGTGAGATCTCAATGAGAGAAAGGAGTTGAGATTGGTCATTTGACGGTTCACTACAGTTCGAGTTAATGGAAAAGAAATCTATATGGCCAAAAGAGAGAAGGCAAAATTGAAGAGAGATAGTCATATTCAAGGCATGTGCTCTTATGCTTTGTTATGATGGCTAAAATTGCTAAGCATGGTAGAAAGGAATATGCTCCTATATGAATTTCTAATCTCTGTGGATACTCATGATGTTTGCTAGCAGATTAGTCAGGGATATTGCATATTTCTGATGTGTTTTCCATAAGTTGTGATTAGAACCTAGCACTAAAGTACCTCTGTTTATTATATATATTCTTTTCTTTTTGTTTGAATACTGCAATGGGTAAGAATATTGGATACATCTATTTAAAAAACCAAGGGAGGGAAGTTACATGTTTATATACTTTCAAAAGCAGAGACGAACATCACAATAGTGAAGATGTTAAAAGTCTGTATCTCTACATATAACCTAGTAGTTGTTGTATTTAGGGTATGGTATACATATTTACAAAGTTAATACATAGGAATGAAACTGATGACCATGATATGAAACCCCAAATCAAGTCCATTCTGTCCTTGTCCTTTCATATGATGAAAATTTTATTGGGTAAGCCTGGAATAATTGCAACTGCCACTAGCTTTTCCTAAGTCCATAAAGAGTTATTTTTTCGATGTTGTCTATAGCGTTGAGATATGTGCACGTTTCCGCTTTCTTAGATTAAAACCCCATATTACTTCAACATCATCGAGGTGCATTTTGCACATGTTGAGAACTTTCTTTCCAATTTTCAATGGAATGGCAATAAAATTAGTAGCTTGTGGCCATTCATATTGAGAAATAAGTTAATAAGGGATGAACTTTTTTTAGGTTTTCAAGTATAATTTGGTTTTCAGATTTTTTCCAATCCACAGGATTTGAGAGGATTTGGGTATGGAAGAGGATTTGGGTATGGATATTTGGTGAAAGGTATAAAACTAATAGATCTTCCAAGTAAATTTATAATTACCTAAAGTACTTAGATTTTTTAAAATAATGATGAAAGATTAACTTTTAATATTAAGAAAAAAATTATTTATCTTTTAAATTATGTAAATATATTTTTTGCGATTTGGGTGTGGATCTTTTAAGTGAATTATAATCATTTAAAAAAATTTAATCAAAAGAATTATAAAAATGTCAACTTTAATTTAAAGAATTAAAAAAAATACTCTTTTTTCTTTTAAATTTGATAAGACTCTATTCGCATAAATAAGAACTTTCAGTATGAAATTTGATCAGGACTCTACAGCGTTACTAAGAAAGTTAAAATTTTATCCTTACTATCCATTGTTTAAATGTATAAATTATATTTTAAGTAATCTCTACACTGCCAAAAGTGACATAGCATGATTACCGATGCAGGCTCTCTAGGTTTTCCAGAGTGGTCTCAAATTTGTCCTGTTCATACCTACCTAATTTTCTTAACGGTTTCAGTATTCAGTAGCGGAGTTCTCAATTTCGGCAAGTTTGTAGTCATGAAATGATTTCGACAACTATGACAAAAAGAAAAAACAGGTCATAGTAAAGTGAAAATATGCAAACTAGAATAATTAATTTCTAAAGTTTTCCTCAATATCATTCTATATGATGTAGAATGATCACGTAGAGAGTATTTTTAAGTATCATTCCATTTGAAGTAGAATTAGCACAGTCCCAAATTTGTGGTTGGTGAACGTCGAAAGGTTTAGACTGGTTCAGAAAAGAAAATGAAACCCAACCATAAATTGAAACTATGAAACCCAACCATAAATTGAAACTTGGTCGAGTTTCAAACTCTGATCTGATATGCCACTTAAATTGCAGAAAAAATATATATATCTAATTTATTAAAAAAATAATAACCTTCTTTTATACTCTAGTAAAAATAGAAGCATATTGAATAACCTTCTTTAGGCTGCCCAAACTCTATGGAATTGTTTCCATCGAAAATAATTATAAGAGGGATTCAAAATGTGCAATGGAGAGGTTGACAGGTGAAAGAGTACCTCCCAACCTTGATGAAAATTATATACCTCTCAACCTTTGTATGTTTTCTGCACCAAAGAGCGTCCCACGAGCATTTGTTATCTGAGTTATCTGTCGCTCAGTTGCAAAGATATCCAGCTGGATCGAATTTGATTCTCTTTTTGAAGGACAAAAGAGCCTCCACGTCCCTACTTTCATCCCCCACCTCCGTTGCTAAGCTTCCTCCAACAAAATCTAGTCGAATAGTGGAACTTCCAGCCAAGCAGGATCATAGAGATGATCATAAAATTCATCTTCTGGAAGATGCAAAATATGGGTGCAAAAGTTAGAGGTGGGGGCTATTGTGGATGCCATGACCACAAGCCACACCACCGAAGCAGGATCAGGAGAAATTTATGATCGATCCATTTCTCTCTCTCGGACTTCAAAGTTCTTAAAGCCTGCGAGTTGCGCTCTTCCATATGTCCATATTGATTTGCAACAGCTGGAACACATTAACATATTTAGAACGTGGTGGTCGCTTTCCTTTACTTCATTTCTCATTTGTAAGGGACCAACGGTTTCCTACTTTAATCAATTTCCAGTCTATCGTGAGCGACACTAGGCTAATTTCCAGTGTATCGTTTCCTTCTCCCAACATCATGAGCATGTCTGCCACCCGAGATAACTCCAGTTTTGGATCATATTCCCCATCATCTCTCGATATAATAATAGGTGAATGCCCTAAAATTTTCGACTGAAACGTTAATTATTGAGAGCCAGAAAATGAAAAGTTAATTGCTTAGAGGTTTTTGACTGAAACGTTAATTACTGAGAGTTAGAAAATGAAAAGTTAATTACTTAGAGGTGGCAATCAACTAGCCACCATAGTAAATTTTAAATATAATTAAGTAAAAATAAAAAAATAAACATGTAAAGTGATGTCTTTATAATAGTGAAGAAGTTAGTGGTTGAAATCACAACCATTGATTTATTGAGACGACTAAGAATATTCCATCAATATTTAATATTTAATCTTGTCCATACAAAACTGATTAAGCACTAAAAACCTATTAAATGTGCCCATTATCTATAGATGTACACCTTTCTGCGTAATAAAATGATATCCAACCATTTTTTTGCTTTTTTTTTTGTTCCAACTATGACGACAAGAATAAACAATATATATATGAAAACTACAACCCAAGAATTACAGGTTTTCTGTAATTTTCAAGATTTGCAATAGGATTTTAACTATGAATATTATTCTAAGAGCGACCTCCAGTCCACGACAAATAGCCGAGTTTGATTTTTTAGCCTAGATCCAAAAGCCATCAAATATAAAACCACAAAAGAGAGAGATTTGGCCCATACCTTTAGAGATGTTGTTCCGGATCTCCAGCCCCAGCCTAACACAACACACTAGAAACCACTGTATCAGAGCGAATGTCGTTGACCACAATGAAGACCCTCCTCATGGTTTCAGAGAGAAGAGCACCTCAGATGGTGAGAGACGAAAACAACGATTGAAAAAAAAAACAGACATGTGGGTAGTGGGATATCTGTGTCTCCCAATAAACAATAACTATTTGGTAAAAATATATGTCCCTGGTGTCGTGTACCAGTCCTCAAAATGGCTGGTCGATTTCAAATGAATGAGAGAGGCTGGAACTATGGCTACTTTCAGTTTGATTTCAAATACTGAGTTGGATGAATTTAGAAACAGTTAGAATGGGACTAGACACTAAGGCATCGATCGTAGCACATCATCCAACCCATCTATACTTTCTCCCCAGCGCTGAAGAGAGGGTATTTGGCTTCCACCAACCATTGGGGACATGGGTTTGGGTATGCAACTAAGTTACGAGGGATTGGAGAATACCACATTGGAACATGAATAGACGCTCGGTAAACCGTAAACCACTCCTTCTTGTTACTACCTTGACCTCCTTTATTCCTATATCCATCGTTCCTTCCACTTAATCAGTTGAAGTCGGATCTGCATCTTTAGTTAAATAAGTAATTCCTCCTCATGTTCGCTTGAATGTTGCTCCGCAGGAACGACCTCTCCCTAATGGAGGAGCCAAGAACCACCCCATAAGCGTTTTCATTGTGGGAACATAAGATCCTACTGCAAGGGCTAGTATTGCTCCTTATGCTGAAGGGAATCTTACACATGCAAAAATGGGTACTGTCTTGGAACTCATTGGCAGTTTCAACCTGGATATGTGTTTTGAAACTGGGTACTGTCTTGGAACTGTTGGCAGTTTCAACCTGGGTATGTGCTTTGAAACTAACCCGAATTAAAGCAATTGGATATGTGGAGATTAGGCGGATATACAAAAAAAAATTGGAAACTTGTTTATAGATATGTAACAATAATAGTCATTCCAATTCAAATATAAAACCCTCTTGATTTGTGTTGATGCCATCGATAGTTTGATGTCAGGATCGAGGATTTAGGTTGATTGAGGTTTATGATTTCTTTCTACTATGAGCTAAAATGAGAGGAATGACGGTCGCCCAAGCATTGCAGCGGGCATTGTTCACCTGTGTGCACATCGAATATATTGTTGATTTTGTAGCCCAACAAAGCGAGAAGCTCATCTTGTTAACAAAGAATAGTGTAGTAAACGTAGATTAAAATCAATTTGTTAATGTAATGTCTTCGACACTTGTCTTCTAACTAGAGAAGGAACATGAGAGAAATAAGATATTTGAATTGAACTTATCCACATACTCCTTCTCCATATTCCTATGTATGTACTCCAAATATATTGATTTGTAGATTAGTAAATCCAGAATCTCAAATTGTATTTGAAAATGTGATAAACAATTTGCTAATGAATTGTTTTTGGTATTGTCTTTGTAACCGCATAAGGAGAAAGTAGTATAGAGCCATACTATGTAACAACTTTAACATTGAAGACTCAAAAGGGATTATAGAACACAGAAGTGTGAAACCTACAGGGGATCGTTTTTTGGGCATGATCCATACTTCCTTTTCTTTTAAGTGGTTGCTCCAATTAGACAGTGGTTGATTCATACTTCCTTTTCCTCTAAGTGGTTGCTCCAATTAGAGAGTGGTTGATTCATACTTCCTTTTCCAAATTTGCAGCTTTGCTTATGGTTCTTGCCACTTGCAATGCAATTGAGTTCAACCTTGGGGTATAATAGTTGCTACAAAGGTGATGTTACTTAATTTGATTTTAAAATCTCTATTTTTTACAAAATAAATAGCATTTCTACTTGTAAATAGGCAAATAGAAAGTTAACCAAAGTTGACCAGTAAACACTAAATAGGTAAACAATAAATAGAAAAGTAAATCAGTAGGTAAACTATAAATAGGAAAGCAAATCAATAAATAGGAAGCAATAGAAAAATAAATAAGTACATAAGCAATACTCAAATATGAAACAAATAGAAAATTTCTTCAAGTAAATGAAACTTACTTGCAAACAACAAACAATAATTACAAATAAAACTTATTAAACTGTAACGAGGAATAGAACTTAATTAGAAATAGTAGAAACTTGCAAACAACAAACAATAATTACAAATAAAACTTACTAAACCCTAACTAAGAATAGAACTTAAGTAAAAATAGTAGAAACTTACAAACAATAAACAATAATTACAAATAAAACTTACTAAACAATAAGTAGAAATAAAACTTAATTGGAAATAGTAGAAACTTACTAGGATTTCAACCTTGCAGAAACAACTACATCGAAGGAACCAGGAAAAAGTGATCACTATGACAATATGGTGGTGAATATCCTATCCCCCATGAATAGCAGTGGCTCTTTAATATATTTAAGTGAAATCATTTTAATATATTTATGATAGTGACATAAATCATTCCAATTTAAAGTACCGATATAGATGTGAAATAAATTTATAATCCAAACTTAACTTGGTTATATAACAGTGTAAAATTACATTATATGGGAGTGGCCGCAAAGGAATAATGACTATGAATTTTAGATTATAAGTTTTAAGAATGAAAAAATTACATTTTCTGGACAATAAGACTTCAAATGTATCATCCAATAATATTTATTGTAAAAATAATTTAAATATAGAAAAAAATTCATTATTTTATTTTTCCTTATGTATAATATTGGAGAATGAAAACATATTTTTAAGTCAAAAATAAAATAATACATAATCAACCGTGAACCGTGAATGCAAGAGTCCTTGAGTCCTTGCCTTGACATGCAGTAATAAGAATATTTCTCACACAACCTTGTGATATATTGTAATATGATATCGTACTTCACCTTTAATAAATTTCTCATATTCCAATCTTTTGTGAAATTGCTCAATATCAATAATACATATAAATTTCTCATATTCCAATCTTTTGTAAAATTGCTCAATATCAATAATACATATAAATTTCTCATATTCCAATCTTTTGTGAAATTGCTCAATATCAATAATACATTAAACTAGCCCAAAATGAATTTAATCCAAAATGATATGTGTCTATTCACAAAATCTAATCGAGATGTGATTTCACTTCAGCAATAATGGTATTTACGTTGATACTTTCAACCACTGGTTAGTATGATGATTTGACTAATTTACAGATAAGTATTGACGATGTTTTTAAATAAATAACACGGTACCTTTCACATAAATTCATTGCTTGCGTCAATCTGTACACCTTCGGCATAAATTCAATGCTTGTCTCATTTCTTTTAAGTAACACGTATGTACCTTTTTAATTTGTCTCGATATTATATATGGTTTATGTCGGTTGATCTACTGCTTTGGAAGAGTCAAGATTAGCCAAACCGACAAACATGCCATAAATACGATGTAACAATTATCCTTCCATACAAATTTTCCCCAAAATGTCCTTTCATATATTCACCTTGTAGCAGGGATTGCACCGCGGTTTCCATTTGGCCAAAATTCTCTTCACAACAAGCTCTGACAATTTCAGTGTGGCAACCTTTCTTGCAGCGGTTTCCAATTCGGTCAAAATTCTCTTCATAACACGCTATTATGTCAATTTCAGTGTGGNAAGAAGGTCCTCCATCTTGAGCTTCCATAGCTCAAAGTTTTTACCATTGAACTTCTCTATCTCGATTCTAGATGAGCTCGCCATTCCTCTTACTTTACTCGAATCTCCACTGCAAAAGATCCCACTAAACCCAGGTTCATCACAGACCCAAGATAAACTTGATCTATCAAGACCGAGCCAAACCCTCGGCAACAAAGGCGTCCCTCTGAATCCAAAAACGTGCTCTGATACCAAATGTAATTTTTAAACCTGCGAAGTAAAGCAATGCATATAGATTCTTAAGAAATACAAAAATTAATCAATGGCTCATACACAGAGTACACAAAGATTTTTACCGGAAACCCTCAACCGGGAAAACCTTTCTTATTTTCATTATATCGAATTTCACCATTCGCCATACAATATATACAATGTTTTTAGGTATTCAGACACAGTTGTCGTATCTGACGCACCCACACACACACACATGCAAAGAATATAACACATACCCAACAATGCTCGCCTGTACAGGTAGTGGGATATCTGTGTCTCCCAATAAACAATAACTATTTGGGAAAAATATATGTCCCTGGTGTCGTGTACCAGTCCTCAAAATGGCTTGTCGAATTCAAATGAATGAGAGAGGCTGGAACTATGGCTACTTTCAGTTTGATTTCAAATACTGAGTCGGATGAATTTATAAGCAGTTAGAATGGGACTAGACTATAAGGCATCGATCGCAACACATCATCCAACCCATCTATACTTTCTCCCCAGCGCTGAAGAGAGGGTATTTGGCTTCCACCAACCATTGGGGACATGCGTTTGGATATGAAACTAAGTTACGAGGGATTGGAGAATACCACATTGGAACATGAATAGACGCTCGGTAAATCGTAAACCACTCCTTCTTGTTACTACCTTGACCTCCTTTATTCCTATATCCATCGTTCCTTCCACTTAATCAGTTGAAGTCGGATCTGCATCTTTAGTTAAATAAGTAATTCCTCCTCATGTTCGCTTGAATGTTGCTTCACAGGAACAACCTCTCCCTAATGGAGGAGCCAAGAACCACCCCATAAGCGTTTTCATTGTGGAACATAAGATCCTACTGCAAGGGCTAGTATTGCTCCTTATGCCAAAGGGAATCTTACACATGCAAAAATGGGTACTGTCTTGGAACTCATTGGCAGATTCAACTTGGATATGTGTTTTGAAACTGGGTATTGTCCGAACTGTTGGCAGTTTCAACCTGGGTATGTTCTTTGAAACTAACCAGAATTAAAGCAATTGGACATGTGGAAATTAGGTGGACATACAAAAAAAAATTTGGAAATTTGTTTATAGATATGTAACAATAATAGTCATTCCAATTCAAATATAAAACCCTCTTGATTTGTGTTGATGCCATCGATAGTTTGATGTCAGGACCGAGGATTTAGGTTGATTGAGGTTTATGGTTTCTTTCTACTATGAGCTAAAATGAGAGGAATGACGGTCGCTCGAGCATTGCAGCGGGCATTGTTCACCTATGTGCACATCAAATATATTGTTGATTTTGTAGCCCAACAAAGCGAGAAGCTCATCTTGTTAACAAAGAATAGTGTAGTAAACGTAGATTAAAATCAATATGTTAATGTAATGTCTTTGACACTTGTTTTCTAACTAGAGAAGGAACACAAAAGCAATAAGATATTTGAATTGAACTTATCCACATACTCCTTCTCCATATTCCTATGTATGTACTCCAAATGTATTGATTTGTAGATTAGTAAATCCGGAATCTCAAATTGTATTTGAAAATGTTATAAACAATTTGCTAATGAATCGTTTTTGGTATTGTCTTTGTAATCGCATAAGGAGAAAGTAGTATAGAGCCATACTATGTCACAACTTTAACATCGAAGACTCAAAAGGGATTAGAGAAAACATAAGTGTGAAACCTACAAGGGATTAGAGAAAACAAAAGTGTGAAACCTACACGTGATCGTTTTTTGGGCATGATTCATACTTCCTTTTCCTCTAAGTGGTTACTCCAATTAGACAGTGGTTGATTCATACTTCCTTTTCCAAATCTGCAGCTTTGCTTTTGGTTCTTGCCACTTGCAATGCAATTGAGTTCAACCTTGGGGTATAACAGTTGCCACAAAGGTGATGTTACTTAATTTGATTTTAAAATCTCTATTTTTTACAAAATAAATAGCATTTTTATTTGCAAATAGGTAAATAGAAAGTTAACCAAAGTTGACCAGTAAACAATAAATAGGAAAATAAATCAGTAGGTAAAGGATAAATAGGAAAGTAAATCAATAAATAGGAAGCAATAGAAAAATGAATAAGTACATAAACAATACTCAAATATGAAACAAATAGAAAATAGAAAATTTATCAAGTAAATGAAACTTACTTGCAAACAATAAACAATAATTACATATAAAACTTACTAAACTCTAACTAGGAATAGAACTTAATTAGAATAGTAGAAACTTGCAAACAACAAACAATAATTACAAATAAAACTTACTAAACGGTAACTAAGAATAGAACTTAATTAAAAATAGTAGAAACTTACAAACAGTAAACAATAATTACAAATAAAACTTACTAAACTAAACAATAATTACAAATAAAACTTACTAAACAATAAGTAGAAATAGAACTTAATTGGAAATAGTAGAAACTTACTAGGATTTCAACATTGCAGAAACAACTACATCGAAGGAACCAGGGAAGAGTAATGACTGAACAACTATGACAATATAGTGGCTCTTTAATATATTTAAGTATTTAAGTGAAATCATTTTAATATATTTATGACAGTGACATAAATCATTTCAATTTAAAGTACCTATATTGATGTGAAATAAATTTATAATCCAAACTTAAAACTTGGTTATATAATAGTGTAAAATTACATTATATGGGAGTGGCCGCAAAGGAACAATAACTTTGAATTTTAGGTTATAAGTTTTAAGAATGAAAAAATTACATTTCCTGGACAATAAGACTTTCAATATATCGTCTAATAACATTTATTGTAAAAATAATTTAAATATGGTAAAAAAAATCTATAAAAATAATTTAAATATAATAAAAAATCATTATTTTGTTTTTCCTGAAAATGAAAAAATATTTTTAAGTAAAAAGTAAAGTAATACATAGTGAACCGTGAATGCAAAAGTCCTTGCCTTGACAGGCAGGAATATTTCTCACAACCTTGTGATATATTGTAATATGATATCGTACTTCAACTTTAATAAATTTCTCATATTCCAATCTTTTGTGAAATTGCTCAATATCAATAATACATTAAACTAGCCCAAAATGAATTTAATCCAAAAGGATATGTGTCTATTCACAAAATCTAATCGAGATGTGATTTCACTTCAGCAATAATGGTATTTACGTTGATACTTTCAACCACTGGTTAGTATGAATGATTTGACTAATTTACAGATAAGTATTGACGATGTTTTTAAATAAATAACACTGTACCTTTCACATAAATTCATTGCTTGCCTCAATCTGTACACCTTCGGCATAAATTCAATTGTCTCATTTCTTTTTAATAAGTAACACGTATATAATAGTGTAATTTTTTCCGTGGAAAAAAAAAAAAAGTAACACGTATGTACCTTTTTAATTTGTCTCGATATTATATATGGTTTATGTCGGTTGATCTAGTGCTTTGGAAGAGTCAAAATTAGCCAAGCCGACAAACATGCCATAAATACGATGTAACAATTTTCCTTCCATACAAATTTTCCCCAAAATGTCCTTTTCATATATTCACCTTGTAGCAGGGGATTGCACCGCGGTTTCCATTTGGCCAAAATTCTCTTCACAACAAGCTCTGACAATTTCAGTGTGGCAACCTTTCTTGCAGCGGTTTCCAATTCGGTCAAAATTCTCTTCATAACACGCTATTATGTCAATTTCAGTGTGGCAACCTTTCTTAATTGGTTGTACTTTACCAGTTTCAAGCTCATTTATTCTCAACACAAAAGCTCTTTCAATTTCAAATTCCTTCCAACCAATCGTGAGGAGGAGGAGGAGGTGGAGGTGGTGATATCTAAAAAAACAGAGGTGGTGGGAAAGGTGATAGTTGTCACTTCAAGGAAAAGAGAAAAGCGAATTTGGCACCAGCCATGGAGAAAAGAAAAAAACAAAGGAGGTGGTGAAGTTGATAGTTAGCAGAAGAAGCCCAAGACTCAGAAGCTCAAGA
>SNQJ01S0066051.1:3403-13643 GCA_010110895.2 Picea sitchensis
ATATTGTTCTAACTTTTGATCCGTTTGCTTCTTATCTGTTGACTCACTGATTTGTAACAATAACTTTTGGTTATAATTTTTTTAAGTAAGAAATGTGTTTGTCTTTTTCTTGTAATTTTACCTCAAGATTTTGTTTTCGTCTCTCTTCTTGGTGTTTTAGCATTTGCTCCAACCCAACTTGAAATTTTAAATTTCCATTGTGTTCTTGATAATGAATTAATTGGTTCTCTAATTCTTTTTTTTCACTTCCCAATGGGTGTCACCTTGATTTTATGCTAAATTAAAAAGCTTTTTACAATATGGACAAGGGAAAGTTCCATTCATAAGGCCCCTTTCATACTCTTCATCTTTTGCGCAATAGGGACATTTTTCCAAAAAATATTTCTTTGTAGATGTCATAGTTCACTTAGTGTTTTTTTAATAAATGATAAATGTCTGAATTTCAAGAACCCACTTTTAAAACAATACACTTTTTCATTTTTTTTTTAAATCCTTTAACTTTGGAATATATTATTTTATTTTATATCTTTTTTCTCTTTTAACTAGCCATCACTTTCCGAGATCCACTTCACTTTTAAAAATATAATAATCCTTCAATTTTTTTATTTACATAAATTTATGGTGGTATCATTTAGAAATTATTATAAAACCTTTCCTCCTTGTATTTTTGTTGATATATCTAACTCTACAATATTTAATATGATACCTTTTTTTCTTACTTTTCCTTTATGAATATCCTTTACACAAGTTGTAAAAATTTACCATTGTAATTTTTTTTTTACAGGGTAGGAAAATACCATGGGCTTGTAAACCACCAACAATAAAATCAGAATTTACTCTTCCTTCTTCTTTGGAACTTTTTCTTTTAAATTACCTTTTGTTTTTTTATTCTTTCTTTTTCTTTCTTTCTTTTTTCTTCTCCTTTTGTTTTTCTTTATTTAATATTTTTTTCTTAAATTTTCTTCTTCTTGACATCTAGTAATAAATTCTTCTAATTTTATTGCAATGGAAGGATTATTTCTTCAATGGTATTTTTTGAGGATTTTTTTTAATGGAAAAATTCCCTCATGTGGTCAAAGACCCGGATAAATTAGTTGAATTTTTTTTTTATGGGGATACAAGCCTGTATGACCAATGTCCAAGATAAACAACAAAGCTCTAACCAATCTGGTTCACAGACATCCATCATAAATGAAATAAATAACTTCTCTAACCAATCCGGTTCACGTACATCCATCATAAATGGGATAAATAATTGTAATCCATACTAGACAAGAATATATTGAATAAGAATGTATATGAATGAATAGATAAGATAATAAATAATAAATAATGAATAGATGTACAATGAGAGTGCCAAATATATAGAGAAACTAAAGGCACATATGGTGACCATCCATGAAATGATGCATCCCTTAGACAATTAATAACTATTTATTATTATTATTATTATTATTATTATCACTTAATATTATATATATTTTGTATGTTACACTCCCTCGATCCTCATGCTCCATCTCATGCCAGGGTTAATCCTGTGAAGTGGGGATACTTCAATGACTTTCAATCAAATCCCAAAAACCTCTCATCTTCTGAATCAATGCTTATGACGAAACCCTTGGTTCTGTCCCCAACTAGTTTATGTTTCATCGAGACTAGTCTAGGGTTCAAAGAATAGTGGGGGTCAATGCATTTACTAAAGGAATATATCAACAAAGTATGTCATGGAAAAAATGTGGTGATATCCAGAGGTGGAGTGATATCATTCTTTGTGGGTGAATATATTTTCATATAATAGCTAAACAAATTGGTTGGGAATACCATGGTTGGTAAATTCATTGGTTGGCACATTAACATGGATCGCCTGAACTAATGGATGTAGGAGGTATGGTTACCTGTTTTGGGGTATGGACCCATAGTCCATAGTTTGTTGAGGGTCTATATTGGGTTTATCTTCCACTGCAAATATGATGTGGAAAGTATACTATAAAAGTGTTGGATTTTGGATCATAATGTTCTTAGGTTAAAACCTTGGAATCCATTGTTCAATGCATGGATCAAAGTAGAATCCACCATTCCGATTTGGGTAAATCCATCGAATCTCCCTCTAGAACTATGGAATGATGCAATATTTATGGTAATTGGAAATATCATTGGCTCATTCATTGGGATAGACAATGTATACAAGGATATGAATGTGCGATTGGTGACCCACATCCTAGTGGATATTAATGCAAAAAAAAGACTATTTGAGTCCATCACCATAGTTTTTGGTGAAAATTCCTTTGTTTGAATTCTATATTACGTAAATGTTCCATATGTCTGTGCTTGGTCCCATTCAGTAGGTCATCTCCTAGCTAGGTCATAAAATATGATTCCCCAGAGGTAACTAAAGTGGGGAAGAAGAAATTGAATTCTTAAGAAGAGGAAGAAAAACCATCCAACTCATATATAGGGATCGGGGTCATTCAACCAGAGCACATGGTGGCCTAGAATATATTATTTCTGCACAAGGAGATGTGTCAGTTTTTTTTGGTTCAATAGCCTCAGAGGACCAGGAGATCATGATAGGTAATATGTATTTATCACTATGCATGATATATATGATGAGGGATGTGGACACGGGTCCTCAATGAGAATTCTTTGATGATTTGGACTTTTCGACAACATATAGGGCATGATTAGAATCCCCATGGAAAAATTATACTTTGGTGTGCGTTTTGATGGGTATGGTCAAATATATTACATCCCATTTGCACTATGTTAATTCTTCGGATGAGGTTTCTTTTCTCCCTCAAAAGTATTATTTACTTCCCATAGAGTTTGAGCCTTGTTTCTTGAAGGATTGTTTAGGGAATATTCCTTATTATGTGGATTTTCTTATATTCACATACCCTCCCTTGTTTGTTTACATTTGTAAACCTAGCCCCTTCCCCTTGCTTCTCCCACATCCTCTAATAGGTGGGATCCATATATTAAATCTTCCCAAGGATTGGAGGCCTCTGAAAGATGAAAAAAATGTTCTATTAAATTATCCCAAGAAAAGGCCTCTCAAGAAATAAACCAGGGTCGTCAACTTGTCCGCTCCAGAGTCCTTAAATCCATGAATACCCCTAAGCCTCCCCCAACATGAATTTAATGTTATTAAATGTTCATGTCTTGAGAGGGAGGGCCAAAAAATATTTCCTTAATAAGTTGGTGGAAGTGGAACATCCATATATAATTCTCATATATGAAACTATGGGTTTGTGTGGACCCATAATCAATGATTTGAGGAAGTGCTTCAAAGGGTGGGATTTTTTTTGTTTGGATTCGGTTGGGTCCTCAAGGGGCCTGATTTTTGGTTTTAAAGAGACTCTCACATTGAATTTTTATTTTGCAGTCCAATTGGGCCTACTAATTGCAATCCATAGCTTCGAGTTGGATATGGAGTTTACCATTTTAAATTTGTATGGGCCCTATGAGGGCACGGATTTTTTTTTGGAAGAACATATTTAATCTCAACTATTTACAAGTGGAAAACCTCATTTTTGAGGGATATTTCAACCTCACTGTTAGTCGAAAATAGATATGGGGAACTCATGCCCAGGAAGAAAGACTGTCTGGTTATTTTGTAGATCTATTTGAAAGAGTGAGATGGACATATTTAGAACCAATTGAGATTGGTCCCAAATTGGAATAATAATTTTATCGGGATCAATGTGGTTTCAAAGAATCTAGAATACTTCTTATCTCACCAAGATTTTATCTAGAAGATTGACCAGTATCGATCTTGGATTGGGAAAGTATGAATTTCATACCACTATCCTATCATATTGGAATTGGGAAAGATGGAGCAAAAATCAGGTTCCTCTTTTAAATATAACTCACATTGGAGTGAAGAGGAGGAATTTTGGATCCTTATCAAAGAAAACTAGCCTTATATTCAAATCAATTCAAGGGTTCTCGTTTGTGCCACATTTGTGCTTAATTTTCTTTTGGGCTCAAGAAAATTAAGGAGAAGGTTTTTGTATGGTCTTGTGAAAAAATGAGGTTGAGGACTCAATCTCTTTCTGATATCGAAAAATAACTAGTAGATCAATTTTAAGGTTGGGATGTGGATAATATTACTCAAGCTCAAGTGGATCACATGCAAATTCTAGAACAAAAAAGAGTGAAACTCCTCCTAGACCAAGAGTTGGAGTGGAGCTCAAAAGTCATGTGTTGTAGTTGGATGTTAGGGATCAAATTAAAAGATACTTCCGAAATTTCAGAAACCATCGCAATAACCATAAAATGATTTGGGAACTGTATGATGACACAAGGATTAACTTCAAAGAATTCAAGGATTTGTCTAGGATGGGTGTTGTCCCTTGACCAAGTTTTGAGGATCCTTGGTCATGTTGGACCTATTTTTGGGACTTCGACATGCTGTCGAAGGCGAAGCGAAAGACAAAGCAGAGATCACGGTATCTCAACCCCCTTTTATGGATTTTAGGGATTTGGGATTATGTAATGGGCATGGGGATGTCAGCCCATGGGTTTACCCATGTTTAGGACCAATTTTGTAATGTATAAATAAGTAGCTAGGTGATGTAAGAAGTAGACCTAGTAGGCCAGTGTACTAAGTGCTAAGTGAGTATGAATGGATAAGTGCGAATGACAAGACAGTTGTAAGTGGTGCTAAGTGCAAGTAATAGTTGTAAGTGCTTTGTGTATGTCTGGAAGGATAAGTGCAAGTGGCTGTAAGGGACTGCATGTAGGCTTTGTGTTTTAACCTAGATTGAGGAAGGAGGATCTAGCGAAGAGTGCGCAGATCTCCTGTCCTCTACGAAGTTGATATGAAGGCTCTATGCATGTAAGAAGGCTGTGAAATCTAATAAAGAAGATGAAGAGTTGGTGGACGTAGCCCCAGGGTAGGGGTGAACCACGTACATCCTGTGTTATGAATGCATTGTGCGATGTGTTAATGTGTTTATGTATTTACTTGCTTAGGGATTTGATATAGATGAATGTTAGGTAGATCTGTTGATGTTGAATAATGTGAATGAATGCTATATCTAATCTCTATTTGTATGTTTACTACGTGGATCTGTTGAATCTTGTTGAATACTGTGGCGTGCTGTAATTAGGGTTTATTTTCACTGTAGACAAAGATCGAATACTACTGAACTATAACTGCTAAGTGCTATGTAAGGTGTTACAATCACAGATCTGTGTCCCAACTAAGGTTTCAGACACTGGAGTCCTGTAACCACCCCTACCTCTACCTTGGGTGAAACTTCATCTGCTTTGTAGGTCTTACCGAAAGGGTTGGTAGTTAGGGTTTTGTTGGTGCGCTATTGTAGTGTTGAACCCTGGGTCTACCCCTGTTCAAAAAAATGGTTCTGTTGTCGAGATTGAAACTGTGATTTATAGGAACTAAGGAAAGAGAATCTTTGTGCGAAGATCTGGTTTGAAATTATGAAATCTCTGTGCATAGATCCGTCTCTCTAGTGCATAGTATTCTACTCGATTTGTGAAGCTCTGTGCTAAGAAAAAAAGTTCGATTTGAAGAAAAGAGGTAAGATCTGAACACTTTGTTCTTTGATAGAGGTAAGAATAGTGAAACATTTTAGATATGGAATCTTTGTGCTCTGCTAAAAGTAAGATTAGTGGAAATTTTTGTTTCAAAAGCACGGATCTAGGTATATTTGATAAATTTTGTCCTAGCCTGAAAACTAGGGCACAACTAGAAGAAACGAGGTTTGATATGAGTAGATCTGATAGAAATAATGAAATATATGTTATACCTATGCATATAAAGAATGTTTTGACTAACAAATGGATGCAGGATCCTAGAAAGAATTTTTTGTAGGTTGGTTACTATGATTCTAGCGCTCAGTATAGCACATGTTGGGGATCATTTAAAAAAAAGAGAGGATTAACTCTTTGTTATAGTTGCAGAAGTCTGGGACATCTTTCTAAGGAATGCCCTGGTACAAGACCTAGTTTTATTTTTTGTAAAGATGTGGATCATGAAGTTCTGGATTTCCCTAGAATGATTGCTAAGGTTGAAAGAATGAATATGAGCCAAGATGACCCTAAGAAAGGTCAAGACACTAAGACCATGGAAGAACCCTAGAAATAATTAGATACTATATTTATGCAAATGAAAGAATCCCTGAATGACCACCGAGACATCAACTTATTAGAGATATTCAAAGAAAAATAATACGTAGAAGCAAGAATAAGAGACTTTGACATAGACTATGTTCTGGATGAAGAAACAAAGGTGAATATTATAACAAAAAGAACTTGGGAAACCTTAGGAAAGCGTGTTATGATTTCTTCATTGGGGGGAATAGGATTATTTAGAGGAAAGATGATAAACCTATGTGGAAAGATCACCCAAATATCTATGAGGGCTCATGGAACGTTGATAGAAGAAGAATTTGAAGTTGTTAAATTTATTGAGAACAATGCCCCATTTGATATATTAATAGGAAAACCTTGGATTGAGAGGGATCAGGCTAGAAGGAAAGAAGAAGAAGTCCTAGAGAAGAAGAAACATGAATTAAAATATTTCATGACCAGGAAGATTGCACACTTGATTGTAGAACATGAGAACAGATAAAATCTATTTAAAACCAGAGACTTGGATGTCGACATTGCAAGAACACAAGAAGACTCACAAAAGACTGAAGCACCTGCCCCAGAAGAAGCATTGCCCTTGAATCTGAGGAAATAATCTCAACAACGCGAAGTTACTATGCCAAGAGAAGATAAGAATCAGAATGGAAAGAAGAACACCGAGATGAAGCCCACTAGAAAGCAGGCTAGAAAACTAAGTAAGAAGAGAGAAAAGATAGAAAAGTTATAGACGGTTCCAGAGGGAACTTCACAGAAGGAAAATTTGCAAAATTGGAACTTCGTCGGGATATCAGAACAATGTCACATAACACTTCACCATGACGAAGCAATATAGCCATTAGGAACAGTATAACCATTAGACCAATACCCCGAATGGGTAGAAAGGAATTTATGATCAGAAGGCTCACCACTAGACCGTTGGGACCATGTCGTAACAGACATAACTAAATCAATGAAGGTTTCTCGACCGTTGGAAATATCCCTTGCCTAAGTTATCTACTTATTCTGTCGAACCTTGCACCGAGAATACTTTTTCCAACTGTGATTATATGAGCTCACCGAATTGTTGATTTCGCACAGTGGTCATCGAGCTATCACTATCCATCCTGTTGTATTGAGTAGTTATTCTTCAAAACCTGAGATAGGCAACCATGAGCATGTATATCTGAAGAAATTAGCGTAGTCGAAGAGTCTATGAAGGAGGTACTCATCGACCTCATGACTAAAAGAGTAATGTCTGAAAGAGTAATGTCTGAGGGCATACAAGCATCATCGAAGAGAGGAGTGAAAGCCTCCCTATCGACCATATATGATTTTAGGGGCTAAATTTATCTCATGGGCTAATTTTCCATGGTTTTTCCAAAAACGAGATTCGCTATTTTAAAAAAGATTCGCCCAAATTCCATAGGATAAAATTATTTAACCTTAAAAATCGGCAAAATTTTATAAAAACTGTATAAAATCCTTAGAAATTTGAATAATTTTACAAAAATATCGCCAAACATTTATAGTTGGCATATGAAGGATTAGTAAGATTCGCCAAGGTTTCTATATTTTAAAATAAATTTCCATCCTTAAAATCATCCCTGCTATCAACTGCTCACGGATCTGAACCATCCCGACCAGAAGAGGAAAAGAGAACCAAGCACAAAGACGACCTAGAAAATGTGAAGCTAGTATCGACCATATTACCCAACTACATCCTGCCTCTAGCCGGTGCGGTGAGTTGTGATAGTGTACTTAGATATTTTGAGTACACCATGGTTACTGCGTACCTCCCGAAGGGGATACATGCAGTTCAAGTGCAACAGGAAAAGATCACAGCATTGAAGTTCAACGACTTCAACTTAGGGGATTGCAAGAACCATATTATGCTCGACCCATATAAATACTTGACCAGGATGAAGGGGAAGAACTTGAAAATAATTCCCTTGCCATGGACGATGAACCTTACACAGTCCACCCTGTTGAACGTAATGAAAATCCCACACTTTGGAAGGCACCAGGAAGTTAATGTCTGTGTCAAGTTCCTAATTTCATGTTACCATGGTGACTACTTATGGCTAGACCGTCATGTCATATCCAATCCAATGTTGATCCATAAGATCACCGGATTAAGTATGCAAGGACATGATCCGCAGGTGATCCGTAGGATATTTTAATGACTATGGTTGAGTTTTAAATTGCATGCGTTAATTATCCAATTGAGAAGCTTAATGAAAGAATGAGGAAAAGAGAGGAATTATGACAACCATATACACTTATTCATATCTAAAATGAAATAATAAACAGAAAACCATAACATGAGAATTGATAACAGAGTTCGGCACAACGTTGCCTACGTCTCCGGGCCTGTCTCTGTGGGGGAGGCTTCTTTATTTCTGTTCAAAAGATAAAAAGTACATCGCAGCAGTTCCAATTGGCTACAAGACTGATCTGGTCATGTTCTTCCATATCTCTAGAACCTAGCAAAGAAAACGACACACAAAACGGATGTCCGGAGCTCCCAGAAATGGTCCGCAAGCGTCTGCTCCTCAATAACTTCCCTGCATAAAAATGGATTTGGCTTGGCTTTCCTTCAGCATAACTCTACTCTAAATCTCCTCCATGGCCTTAAACATGTCTAGTTTTTATAGATCTGAAGTCGGTTATCCATCCCCAACTTCCTCCCAAAATTTGGGCTCCAAAAATGCCCAATATCTCCCAAAAATGGATAAAATCCATTAATACAGGCATAAAATCAATTAAAATCCCAAACTATATAACAAAAAAACCCACTTTGTTTTAATAATAGGGCCTAGCCCCTTAGACTATGTGCACGCCCCTAAACTTGGTCGTATGGTAGCTAAATATGGCCAAGCGCCAGCCTGAAGGGCTGTGCGCTGGCCCCTTTACCGAAATCCATGGTCGCATGCGCCATTCCATAGAACCGCCTCCTATCCTCACGCTTCAGCATATGGTCTCATTACTGGTCTTATGGTGGGGGTACACCCTTATCCATGGCCCCCATGCTCCAAAAATGTGGTCGCATATATATATATATATATATCGAACCATGGGCTGGGGCTAAGCCCCAACCCTTTTCGCCTCCGTTTAAACCTTTTAATAAACTTAAATAAATTCTTTGTCATATAGCTGTTAAGAACCAATCGAGGGTAGGTTGGCTAGCCCGACCCTACTATTCCATATGCTATGGGAGGTTGAGGGTTCGACTCCCATGGACTCCAACCATTTTTACATAAACCGGAGAGCCAACCACAGGGTGCCACGTGGCAGTCCATGACCGGGCCACGTGGCACCTCAACAACCAATCAAAAACTGCCACCTGTCAAGCGTTGATTCATCCACCTACTTGCCACGTACCCTGCCACCTGTCACTGTACCTGCCCAGTCAGCCTGCTAACATCATCCATGCCACGTCAGCATGTGCCACGTGTCACCCTTACAGTGGTGACATGTGTCACCCTCTGATTAGTCCAACTATCCCTGTCATGTGCTCCACCACCTGCCACATGTTGTCACCAGAAGCTGCCACGTCAGATGTACGACCGTACGGCTTGTAAAGTCATCCTGCCATGTGGCACTATACAGACTATACAGTCATCCACTTTTTTTCCATGTTTGGGTTTTTGGACAAAATGCGATATCTTTCACATATGAAGCCCATTTAACGAAGTAAATATATGGACGAAATTAGGAAGACAAGACAGACACAATGGTGCTAGTTTCATCAGATTCCGAGCACTTTCATTTTTGAGCCTTTTTGAGCCCTGTCAGGCTTCTGGATCCAATTTTGGATCACACCTCCCCACTAAAAGACCTTTTGGTCCCCAAAAGGTTACTGTCCAGTCAACAAGATTGGGATAGGACACCCGACTTTTCCTCTGTCTCTGAACTCTGTCCTGTGCACCTGTCTCATCAAGATCATCTGTAACACAATCATGACAACTGATAGTATATTGTTAGCCATTTGAACCCTGTTACATATTACTGAAGCTACTATCATCCATGTAGAAAACATTACTAATGACAACATAAAAAATATGACTGCAAATGAGTTGATATACTTGAAATATTTGCACGACATGAGCTTATCTTGAAGCAACTTATGATTGATTTTCCATTCAAC